>VMDO01004938.1:0-118106 GCA_007922755.1 Pedetes capensis | reverse complement strand
CTCTCTCTCTCTCTCTCTCTCTCTCTCTCTCTCTCTCTCTCTCTCTCTCTCTCATTTTGGTCAGTACTGAGGATCAAACATCCCAGGCAAAGGTTTTGCCACTAAGCCACGCTCCCAGCCCAGATTTCTCTTTCTTATTATAAGATGTCAAGATATGTCATTTATTATGGTTTTATTCTCTTTTAAAATGACATAGGGACTTCCACGAGCTTTCATCTATGTTATCTCTTATGTCTCTTTTCAGAGTGTCCAAACTTGTAATTGGGGTTTTATTATAAAATGAGAAAAAATTCGAAGCTGGGTGCGGTGGCACACGCCTGTCATCCCAGCGGCTCAGGAGGGGGAGGCAAGGAGGATTGCAAGTTCGAGACCAGAGGCAGTCTGCATAATTTAGCGAGACCCTGTCTCAAAAAGTAAAAAAAATGGGCTGGGGGTGCAGCTCAGTCGTTCAGCACTTGCAGAGCATGCAGGCGTGAGGCCCTGGGTTCAACCCCAGTACTGGAAAAAAAAAATGAGAAAGAATTCGGATCAGTACTCAACCTGTTTTGAGTTCTCTGTCACTTCCTTTATGACCCGACGTACGTCCAGTCACCTTCAGGTAGTCTTCCTTTTTCAATCCTGTATACTACCCTTCATCGTTTTATTCTAAACTCCCAAGTTCCTCTAGCACTCAAGATTCCATTTATAATATTTTATGTACTGACTATTTGTTGCTTTTAAATTGTTGTTATATTTCCTCTTTGTACGTTTTGTCTCTTGTCACTAGGTTTTAAAAGCTCTGAATCAGAAAAAAGCTCAGAATCGTGAGTTTGTTCTTATGCCACACCCTCTTTTCTTCACACACTTGGGGCATCCTTTTTGGCTAATCAGGCAGGGAATTATGGGAAAGTGATAGAGATTTCCTAGCAGCTCTGGACCCCGGTTTTATCAGGTCTCTGATTTTCTTCTGAACCTTTATCAAGTTTTAGCCATTTTAAAAAAAAGAAACTATATTGTACAAACTTGCTGTGGGGACAGCATGACTTTAAGTGATTAGAAAGGTTGGCAAAACACCCTTCCCATGATAACAAAGAGCAGGAAGATTTGGCCTGACATCCAGTGCCCTCAG
The DNA here is from genome assembly GCA_007922755.1 of Pedetes capensis. Taxonomy (NCBI): domain Eukaryota; kingdom Metazoa; phylum Chordata; class Mammalia; order Rodentia; family Pedetidae; genus Pedetes; species Pedetes capensis. The sequence continues at coordinate 116,998 of VMDO01004938.1, read as the reverse complement.
TTCGCCATTTCACAGACGCAGGTCACTGGACAATCCATGGCTTCTCATTGCTGCGTCCGTCTCTTAAAGCTTTACCAGGTTGGTTTTCCACAGCACCCGGTTGCTTCAAGTTTTGCAGTGGAAGTTCCTTCCGTGTAGAGAAGCTCCCAATAATGCAACTGAGGCGGTTTCTATTGGCGTTTCCATGAATGCTGTATTATGTGTTTGTGGGTGCATTTTGTAACCACGATCTCTTCAGCCCCCAAGTTGTAAGATAACCTGCTTAGGGCTTAAGTTTGGTTGGTAGGATGAGTTACATCATTGATTCAATCTCTCCATATGTTTTCCTAGTTTTTGGACTCACAGTTCTTCATTTCTAGTTCTATAAAACAATATATGCGAAGGATTACATTGAAACAGCAGCCGTTAGAAGTCGACGCGTTTCTCTGCCACAACCTTCTGCCTTGATCTTTTTTCTTTCCTTTTGTGCTGCTGTGGGGTTGAACCTAGGGCCTCACGCGTGACAGGCCAGTGCTCTGCCACTGAACTGCAGGCACAGACCCCCCTTTCTGTAATTTTTAAAAGTTGCACAGGTTGCCTCTGACCTTGAACTTGCAATCCCTATGCTTCAGCGTCCCAAGTTGTTGGTGTAACAGGCGTGGATCACACTGCTCAGCTCTGCACTTGATCTTCATGAGTTAATGCATATGAAATAGAGGATAAATGCATACATGGTCAGTGTACATGCATGTGGAATAACCTGTGTGAACGTGGAGATTATATAATATATATATATGATATATATTATATATATAAAATATATATTTATATATATAATATGTATATATTATATATATAATATATAATATATACTATATATTATATATATTATATATTATATTATATATTATTATATATTATATATTATATTATTATATTATATATATTATATATTATATATTATATATATTATATATAATATATATTATATATTATATATATAATATATAATATATATATATATTCTCCACATGTCGACTGCCTCCGCCACAGTATGGCTTGAATGAAGCTCTTCTGAAACACAGCTGTAATGAGATCATCTGTTTTCTCTCCCTTTCATTTATCCACACTACTTACTCTACTGGGGCTGAGATTTAGTTCAGTGGCAGAGCACCACTCTACAGTCTCTGAAGTCCCGAGTTCGATTCCCAGTACCGCAAAAATGGGAGAAGGACTTGGCAACCCACTCCGGAGGCAATCCCGAAACAGTCAGCCATTGAAAACCCTATGAGGGTCGCTATGAGTCGGATAGGACTTGATGGCACCTCACAACAGCAACCACACTTACTCCACCACTCAAGTCCATTGGTGTCTACTCTAGTATGGGAAGCAAAGTCTGCTGTTAGCTTGTGTGACTTCTCCAGAGCTGTAGGACCAAGTCTCTTTATACAGTTGAAACTTCATAGCTTGTCCCTTTTCAGCGTCTGCATTCCCAGATCAGCCCTGTCTAGGCACCTTTGCTACCGTGATGAAAATGCTCCCTACTCTCCAATATATTAGCTGCCAGCCATATATAACTACGGGCTGGGATTTAGCTCAGTTGGTAGAGCGCCACTCTGCAGTCTCTGAGGTCCCGAGTTCGATTCCCAGCATCGCAAAAATGGGAGAACAACGTGGCAATCCACTCCCCAGGCAATCCTGAAACAGCCATTGAAAACCCTGTGAGGGTCGCTATGAGTTGGACCTGACTTGACTTGAGAACACCTAACGAGAACACTATATGACTATGGGACATCTGATAAACGGCCCATGCCACTGAGAGAGAGCACTTGAAAGTTGATCTTAATGAACTTAGCTTGTTAGACATGTTGCACAGCACAGTTCCGGGTGCTGGTTTTACTTCCTGGAATTCTGTGACTCACCTTCTTCATTTGCATCCACACCTGCCCAGATCGATGCAATTATGCCCAGGTGCCTTGGCCTCCTCGGGGTTATATTCTCTTCTTTATGCTCTTCTAGGGCCCTATAGGGGCTGGGATTTAGCCCAGTGGGTAGAGCGCTGCACTGCAGTCTCTGAGGTCCCGAGTTCAATTCCCAGCACCGCAAAAGTGGGAGAAGGACCTGGCAATCCACTCCCAAGGCAATCCCGAAACAGTCTGCCATTGAAAACCCTATGAGGGTCACTATGAGTCGGATAACAACTCGACAGCACCTAACAACAACAAAAAGGGCCCTATAAGGGTCACTCTGTGTCAGACCCACCTTGACGGCACCTAACAACAACAATAACAACTGGCCTAGCTTGTGCTTTTATTAAATAGCAAGCATTACCAAGCTGTAATTATTCACTCATATATATGCCTGTCTTTACCACTAGTGTGTGCGCTTTGGGAGGAAAATTCTGGCATTGCCCTATGCCTAGTAGACTACATGGGAGAAGGACCTGGCAACCCCCTCCCAAAAATCAATCTGCCATTGAAAACCCTATGAACAGCAGAGAAGCACTGACAATAGTGTTTCCCCTGTTGTACAGAGGGTTGCTATGAGTCGGATACAGACTCGACGGCACCTAACAACAACAACAACAGCAGACTACAAAACACAAAATAAATACTTCACACATGTTTGGATAAATTGAATGAATGGAATGACATGGAAAGATAAAAAGCGGCTCCTCTTAGAGGTGTTAGATAATTAAATGGGCTGTCCATTGATTACTGTTGTTGTTAATGTTATTATTACTTACATTACTTTTGTTGTTGCTGCGATGAGGATGGAACTCAGGGCCTCACACACACCAACCAGCATTCCACCCCTCAACTACATCCCCAGCCCTCGATATCATTATTTTTTGGTGGGGAAAATTTCAATATTTTAGACATAAAACAAAGAGAATCTTCCAGCTGGTCAGCAACTCTCACCTTTATTCCAAGCGGCCAGCAAATCAGCGCTTACCCTTAATGAGTTAACTTATCCCCCTCCGGTATTGGCAATACATTTAACGCGAGGAATCGCCCAGCCCTGGTCCTCTGCATCCACTGCCAGATCAGATTTGGCCCAAGTTGGGCTGTAGACAGATGCAAACATATGTCATTAATGGCCAAAAAATTAAATTCAGTTACCGTTTGGATGAGGGAGGCTGAGCCACAATTCGCTTGCTTCGGAACTGAGTGCATTGCGATGGGCCGGCCATCTGTCCCACGGTGAGACGCTCGGATCACTGGGTCTTGGAGCCTTGGCACTGGCCGGTGGCGTTGGCCACAGTGAACGTCCATGTTTGATGTCCACAGACGGAGATTGGATTAGGGGTGTCTGCGCTGTTCATCTCCTCTCAAGACTTAGGCCTTCTAGAATAAAGGGAGGGTGAGTGGGAGGTGTGAGGGCTCGGCTTCAACGTCCTCCTGCCCTAGAGGACTCGCGGGTCAGTTTCCATCGCTATTAAATGCCCTGCGATGTCTTTGAAGACAGATCGTTACCCCTTCCATCTCTGAGGCCGGGCCCTGGCCCTTTAAGCGCTCGCAGAGCTCGCTTACAGGGAGTAGAGTTGGCAGCCTCATCAGAGGAGAAAGGAGCCAAAGATGAAAAACTCTCACAGTGACAGAAGTCTCTATTGCTTTGGGCAGTAATGGAATGCTGTGTACACAGGGCAGTGATGGCCACCTGGCGCGTTTGGGGAAGGCTAAGGCAGTGATCCTGGGGCTGGGAATTCGCTCAGTTGGTAGAGCGCTGCGCTGCAGTCTCTGAGGTCCCGGGTTCGATTCCCAGCACCGCAAAAATGGGAGAAGGACGTGGCAACCCACTCCCAAGGCAATCCTGAAACAGTCAGCCATTGAAAACCCTGTGAGGGTCGCTATGAGTCGGATACTGACTCGACGGCATCTAACAACAACAACAAGGCAATGATCCTGGTTTATGCTCTTCCTCTTCTGACTTCCTCTGTCAGCCAGCTGCCCCCAGTTGCTGGTTGGAAGCCATGGAGGGAGACTGTGTTCTTCCCAGAGAAAACATAGCTGCGGGTAACCCCCGATTGCCCTTGGAACTGGCTTTTGGGGCAAGATGCGTCAAAACCCCGCACGTGAAGTGTGGCAGCAAACTCATCTTTTCTCCCACACAACTGAAAACACCCAACTTGCTGTCAGGTTTGATCGTTGAAGTCTTACCACTTTTTATCGAATGAATATGGAGAAAGAAAAATGCTGTCGATGCTTCCTGTGATAGTTTTCATAATCCAGCATTGTAGAAAATAGAACCTGCTCTTGATCCCAAGGGCTCTGTGCCCGTTGAAGCGCAAATTCAGCCTTCTGAGGACTTAGAAGTTGAAGAGGAGCAGCCGGGAATGTCCTTAGCTTTTTCTTGGAGTTGTACTTGAATAGACAGCTAATTAGGCGCCCCTGAAATTTATTTGTCTCCAAAAATAGAGAGAAGGTGCTAAAAGCCTGATGGGAATGAAATCTCGCTGCACCTCTCCTGGGAAATTGACATTTTATGCGTCTGACATTCGATAGTAGTGGTTTACTTTTTAAAAATTATTCGAAATTGAATTATAGGAAATAATTTAAACAGGTTCTTATTGTACATGCTTTGCGATGAGTTTCCGCCATGTATGTTAAGTGGGAAAACAAATAAATTCAATTAGGATTGATCCTGTTAGAACACAGCAGCTGTGCACATCAGAGTCCCCCATGTCTACCATGCCACGACCCTGACATCTTTGGAGCTAAACGGAGCCCTTAAAGGGGGAAGAGCTGAGTGCTGTTCACACTAGAGAATCTTAAGTGTCAAGGGAGCCCTCCCAGGTAGTAGTATTAACCTCGAAAAAATGAGCTATGTTTTCTATCATCAAACGTTTTTTAGAATGTGCTGCTAGTGCTTCCTTTTAATCACATTGGTTTTGCCTTTTCAAACGTGGATTTCACGCATTTGCCCAGAACACAATGTCTGTCTCCTCTTTCTTAGCACTTGGAAAGTAGACAGTGTATTCTAACGCAAGCGCCCCAGGATTTTCCCTGGAGGATTTCACAGCAATGTCACTTGTGGCCATAACCTGCTCCTGGCAGGGTGGATCCAGTGGTTGCCTGTTGAGATGTGACTCGCATGGCAGCAATGTACCAGCCCTCAGTCTGTTCTCCCTACAAGGGTACCGCTGACCCGCAACGTTATACCAACGATTCTTTGGCATTACGGTTCTTTCCTTCACACATAATCCTTCTGAGAAGATGTCCAATGAAGGCCACGGGAAATTAATGTTTACAGAGCATTTGCCCTGTTCCAGGAGGTGTGCTTTTTATGAATGCTGCCTGTAACTTCACGGGAGAGGAGGAAGGTGGTGTTCAGTGGGGTTGGTGAATTGCGCAAAAGTCACACAGCGAAAAAGTGGGAGAGCTGTTATTTAAACCCAAACCCGTCATTTTTTCTGCCTTACCTCATTGTGAGTTCAGTGCTCAGAATTCCTTAGCTGGTTCCACGATGCTGAGCCTGCTGGGCAGTGGAGTAGGTGGATGCAGAGGACCATGGAGAAAGATAGGGGTGATATGAAACAGTTTGCCAAAGATCTCTCTAGATCCCTGAGCACAAAATAGGGCTGATGAGACCAATGAGCAAATAGATATTCCTGGGCATTTTTGCTAGCCTTGTAATATTCCAACTTGAAATAGTTTTCAAATAAGTATAAATACTATTATTGTCCTCCAAATGCATTAATTTCCAGAAACAAGAGAATTTCAAAAAACTAAAAGTGTAATGGGTAGGAAAGTGTATTTTTAATGCAAATGGAAATGCTAATAATAGCTAACATGTTTTGTATCAGAAATACATCCTCTCCTGTAAGCAATGCTATCCCTGAGGTAAGCATACAATGTGGGGTGTGGCCTGCCACTGGGAACCGCTCCTGCTGTGAGTTGAACCCTGTGGCTGAAGACCCACTGACTGGTGAGGGCTTTCAAAGAGCCATGCTATGTGGAAATGAGGCTTCTGCCCACAGCTACTCTCGGAAGCCTTGAGAAAGGCGGGCTCAGAGATTTACGCTCATGGCGGCTCCTTGATTCTTATTCCCAGTGACAATGCTCACAGCTCAGGTGCTTTTCAATAGCTCTTTATTGTGCTTCCTTGTCTGGGTTGGTGGTCAGACTGCAGCTGCTGCTGCTTGCCCTGTGCACTGTGCCTATATACCCCTCAGGGACCAATCAGAGGCTGCCACATACTAAGGGGTGATTGGGTCAGGAGGGAGATGCAGATGAGGCATCGTAATGGGAACCAATAGATGTTGTCTCTTAACCACCCAATCACAGGTCATACACTAATTGAGAGATGGCCAATCAGGTGTTGAGGGGTTAGAGGAGGCAGTTGGATGCCAGCGCCATCTTGGGTCACTCGATGCCCGAAAGGTCCCGGATGTAGGGCAGAGGTTACTGCCCAACGAACAAGTCCCAGACCTCCAATGGGGCCAGATAGGCCTTGAGGCATGCTGCCTCTCTAGGCCGAATCCCTGTGATACTGTTTTTGTCGCCATGAGCAACCTAAGGCCTGGAGAGATGCATGTCAAAAATCTAGAAAGTGAAGGACAGAGGATTTGAGCCCAGGTCTTGTGGATCCGAAGCTGGATGTCACCATTACTTACTTCTTTATGCCATTTGGAAGAGGTCTGTTTATGTTTCAGGATTCATGCTACTATTAAGACACAGTCTGTTGGAGTAGAATAGATCCCAGAGTTATTCACTGGGAATGTATTCAAACTTATTTATAGTTCCTTTTGATTTCATGTCTGCAAATCTATCGAATTACTTCAAACTAGAAAACTGCCCAAACTTTACAAAAGTGTGCGAAGTGGTAGATTTGTCATTAGTTGGGTTTTTAGGGGAATAATTAGAATGCAGGAACTTACATATAATTAGTCGTTATCAGAATCCAATCTTCTAAACTGTGGTTGGCCTGGTTGTTGTAGATGGTCCTCTTTAATAAGATGGGTCTGGGGGGGTTTTCTCTGGGAGGCAAAGTCCGATTTTGAATGGTCTTTTTAATGTCCTTAAAACAATGAGCCTATATTTCCATTTAATTAAAACAGTAAAATTGGGCTTCAAATATATGGAATTCCCCGCCAACTATAATTGATTTTTGTTCATTTTCTTTTCTGTTCTTTACACTTCTTAAAACTCACAGTTAACAATTAGGGACTGTCCATTTTGGTTAAAAAGCAGAGCAATAATGAAAAAGAAGACAGATCACCAAGGTCTTGCATACATTAATTGAGATGGCAGAGTGACTCCTATTCATTCACGTGGAGAAATCTGAACAATACCAACGTATTTCAGGGCAGTCCAATTGATTTCTTTTTTATATTGCTGAATTGCAGACAGTTCCTGTATTTAAGGGAAACGGTCATGTGCTACTGATATTAGAAGGGTTCACAGCTCTCCCCAAACATTATAGATTGCATCTTCATCAGTTTCTTCATTTTCCAAACAGTAATACCTGTCTTGGAGAAGAGATGGGGTGAATTAGATGAAGTGCTTTGTAAACTGGAACACGGTGTACAGATTTACTTCAAATCATCATCTCTGGCAGATTTTTACCAAGATGATAGCACCATTATGAAAGTGCATTAACACCCATGTCATTCACATTGATTAGAAATACAAGGTCAAGATGTTGAAAAAGAAAATCACAATCTGTTGTGAGAGGAAGAGGTCATCATGGTAATACAGCTTCTAGGTAACACTAGCTTTCTGGAGTATGGGAGAAAGGAGAGGTGGAAAAAGGACAGAAACAAAGATGTAAATTGAGTTACAGCGAGGGAAGGAAGTAAAAATATATTCAAAGGATTATTGAAAACCCTTGTTGTTGTTGTTAGGTGCCATTGAGTCGGTGTCCGACTCATATCAACCCTACCTAAAACAGGCGAAACACTATTGTCAGTGTTTCTCTACTGTTCATAGGGTTTTCAATGGCAGATTGATTTTGGGGAGTGGGTTACCCAGTCCTTCTCCCAAGCCTATAGCACCTCGTGTTCCCAGGAGGTCTCCCATCCAAAGACTAACTAGGCCCAACCCTGCTTAGCTTCCAAGATCTGATGGGATCGGACACCACAGGGCTATGAGCGACCCCCTAAGTTTTTCAATAGCTGATTGTTTCAGGATTGCCTCGGGAATGGATTGCCACATCCTTCTCCCATGTTCGCAGTGCTGGGAATCGAACCCAGGACCTCAGAGACTGTGGAGTGGGGCTCTACCAACTGAGCTAAATCCCAGCCCCAAATCATTGTTTACTGATGATTAACTCCATCTTCAGCCCCTCTACCCTTCTTGGGCATTTGGAGAAGCGGCACAGCAAGCCCAGAGCTTCTAATCAAGGCTTAGATTTTCTGGCAACCAGTTCCCATCCTGAGACCACAGAAGGAGCACCAAGAATCTCCTGCTTAGAGTAATGGAGGTCCCTTCCATCCTTGTTCACTCAGGACATTGCGAGGGACCAGGGCAAAGTCTAAACAGCATTCTATGACACCACACTTGTTTGATTGTGTAAAAGGAACACACCTTGTCCTAGGGTAGTGGTCATCTGCCAGTAAAACATAGGCTTTAGGAAGTCATGTGTCAATAAAGTGTAAACCTTGAGTATAATTGAGACACTGTCTTGTGGCTTAGCCTCTCTTGTATAAAAAGAGGTTCTATAGCTCTCATACTTGCAGCTGTAGCCCTGTGGCATCAGATGCCCTCAGATCTCTGAAGCTAAGCAGGTTTGGGCCTGGTTAGTCTTTGGATGAGAGACCGCCTGGGAACACCAGGTGCTGTAGGCTTGGGAGATGGACCTGGCAACCCACTCCCAAAAATCAATCTGCCATTGAAAACCCTATGAACAGCAGAGAAGTACTGACAATAGTGTTTCACCTGTTGTACGTAGGGTCTCTATGAGTCAGACACCGACTCGATGGCGCCTAACAACAACAACATAGTTCTCATGGTTTTTATCATGACACAAATGTCATGTCCGTGCTGTATGTGTTTAAGATCTTGACATCACAGAATAACATTCAGCATTATGGGTTTTCACCATTGCAATCACTTGTGCTACCCATTGCTTTCATTTTCTCCAAAATTCTATAACTAACTCTTTACGCCAGAGAACACATTCCCGCTCTGTGTAAGTGAAATGTAATTTTACAGGGTATAAGCTTTCCATGCGCTTAGTCTCCGCACACCACACGTGGAGGTAAAACGCCAATTCAAACTTCTTCTAAAGAACACACCCATGTTCTTTTGCCTATTCCTAACAGGCATACCATCCTTATGAAAATAAGTGCTTATTGTACAATTTTTTTTAAAGTTCTTAATCATCAGAGTACTTTGAAGTATACAAGATTAGTATCACTCATAATGATATTGGTGCTTTTTGGAATTTAACAAAAACAAAACAGCCCCAGAAATATCCAGATTAACCCAGGACTATACCATGGGTCTTAGAATTGTTGGAAGCATAAAACTTTTTGTGTTTTTTCTGGATGATCCTAGGCTACTAAAAGTGTCTATAGTTTACCCATGTATTGCTATATGTTGTTGTTGTTGTAAGGCGCCATTGAGTTGTATCCTACTCATAGCGACCCTCACAGGGTTTTCAATGGCTGTTTTGGGATTGCCTCGGGAGTGGATTGCCACATCCTTCTCCCACTTTTGTGGTGCTGGGAATCAAACTCAGGACCTCAGAGACTACAAAGCAGTGCTCTACCAACTGAGCTAAATCCCAGCCCCTATACTGCTATATTGTTGTTGTTGTTAGGTGCCATCAAGTCAGTATCTGACTCATAGCGACCCTGTGTACAACAGGTGAAACACTATGGTCAGTGCTTCTCTGCTGTTCATAGGATTTTCAATGGCAGATTGATTTTTGGGGGTGGGTTGTGGGGTCCTTCTCCCAAATACTGCTATCTAGGGCTCCTTTAACTTTGATCTACTATTTTTCCCTACAGTATGTTAATGAAAATACAGGATATATTGCAATGCAAACATTAAAGTTTACCTTTAAACATACATTCAAATAAGAGTAGTGAGCAAGGGTCAAATAATCTCCCGTTGAAATGATGTACTGTTCCATATCAGTCATACTATAAATAGGGTTTTGTTTTACATAAAGATTTGTGACATTGAATATATCTTTATAAAGTTTGATTGAAAAAAATCTTAAGTACTGTGCCCTTTTAGTGTTTTATCATCCTATAACCCTACATCACTATTATATTTTTTTTCTCTAGTTTTATTCTTTATTTTTATTTTTATTTTTGTGGTACTGGGGGTTGAAACCAAGTCCTCTCACTTGCACGCTTTGTAAGTGCTGGACCACTGAGCTGCACCCTCAGCCCATCTTTTTACTTCTTGACACAGGATCTCGCTAAACTATGCAGACTGCCTCTGGTCTCAAACTTGTGATCCTCCTGCCTCTGCCTCCTGAGTCACTGGGATTACAGGCGTGTGCCACCACACCCAGTGTTCCAATTTCATTCTTTATGATGTTTTGGCTAAATTGTTATGAATCTCCCTTCTTAATGGTTTATCCTACCTTGGTTTGTACGGTTAGCGAACAGTTTTACCTCTCCTATTTTTTAAAATCACTCTTTCTTAGTTTCCTTCTCTGGTTTTACTGCTTCCTCTCTGTATCTATGTGTCTGTGGTTTAGTTTAGTTGGTAGAGTGCTGCTTCATACTTCCTGAGGACCCAGGTTCAACCCCAGTATCACAAAAATGGGAGAATGACGTGGCAATCCACTCCCAAAACAATCCCCAAACAGCCGTTGAAAACCCTCTGAGGTTCGCTATGGCATCGAACAACTGTATTTATGAGTAGCTCCCCAGATACGTCCTAATCTTCCAGTCCTACTTTCTGCAGAACAAATCCACACCTACATTTTCAAGTATCTGGATTGGCAGCTCAGGTGTACAACAGTGGTCGTGTGTTCTTCACTGAGCTTCAGTTTTGAGCTCTGCATGACATGTCTTGGACTTCCCAAGTCATCTCAAACTTGACAAGCAGAAAACCACACTCCTTAAGTTTCTTTAGAAATGAACTCCCCCTTGTAGTTCTCCTAATTTGATCAACAGCACTGTTTTACTTTTCTTTGTTGTTGTTGTTAGGTGCCGTCAAGTCGGTATCCGACTCATAGAGACCCTCTGTACAACAGGACAACAGGTGAAACACTATTGTCAGTGCTTCTCTGCTGTTCATGGGGTTTTCAGTGGCAGATTGATTTTTGGGAGTGGGTTGCCTGGTCCTTCTCCCAAGCCTACGGCTTCTGGTGTTCCAGGCGGTCTCCCATCCAGGTACTAACCAGGCCCAACCCTGCTTAGCTTCCGAGATCTGACGGATCGGATGCCACAGGGCTGTGGCTGCAGGCTTACTTTTCTTTAGGGTCTCAATTTTAGCCTTTCCTTGGAATCTCTCTTCTTTCCCCTCCCACATACTCAGCCCTGGGCTCTAATGATAAACCCGGTGTCTCAGAGGATCCTGTAGTTGGCTTTGTTCCTGTTTCCTGCAAGTCCTCAGAGAAGGACACAGTGAGTCCCAAAGTGCAGTTTTAGGGGTGCGGTGACCAGTGAGCAAATAGTCTTCCTTCCTTTGCTTTATTTACTTAAAAAAATTTCTCCTTGTTTAAACAAATAAGAGGTTTTTTTTTTTTTTAATATTGAGTTTCAGAAAATGGAAATATCTATATGTTAATATAAAGAGGACTTGGAACTAGAAAAACCAGTGCATGATGTTGATCCTAACTTCTCTACAAGCTAGAGGTATAAATCTACTACTTAAGGTGTGGACTTGGAAAGATGGAAGGAGATAATCTAAATCAAAGTGTTTTGTAAACATTAACACATGACCTAGGTATTATAATTAATATATTTGAGATATCTGGAACAGAAAGGCCTTACACTTATTTATATTTCTGTTTTACAGTGGGCAATGCCAGAATTAATTCCTAATAATAAATTTATTAATATAAATAATCCAGAATGCCTTGCCTGGTTTTGTTGTTTGTTAAATATAGTAGTTCTACTCTCTCAGATCTTCACCTATCAAAAGATTATAAAAGAAACTGGTAGCCCGAGAGGACAAGAAAGATCGGAACAACATAATTTGTAAGTTTGCTAAGCTCAAATAATACTCATTTATTATGCTAAAACAATGACCAGTGGATATCAATCAAAGTAAACCAGTAGATTGAAAATAGAGGTGGAACGTCAGGGCTAACTTAAGGCATTTATTTTCGTTGGCCCAAATAATTGATAATTAAGCCAGGCGTGGTGGCGCACACCTGTAATCCCAGCAGCTTGGGAGGCGGAGGTGGGAGGATCACAAGTTCGAGACCAGAGGCAGTCTGCGTAACTTAGTGAGACCCTGTCTCAAAAAGTAAAAAAGTTGGGTTGAGGTGCAGCTCAGTGGTCCAGCACTTGCAGAGCATGCAGGCACGAGGCCCTGGGTTCAACCCCCAGTACCGCAAAAATAATAATAATAATAATAATAATTGATAATTGGACATTAGCCAGGGGAACGCATTAATGCACTAGGCCCACAAAGACGTGTCCACACGTGTGGGGTGTGTTTTGTGTTTATACTATCACTGCTAAATAGGACGGGGTCTCACTCCATTCACAGCTAACGCAGTATCAGAAGACATTAAATGTAAAATGAGGATTAACGATTCCATGTAACGTTTCCTAAGGAAGAGTCGGGCTTAGGAAATAGCCCACATTGGCAGGAGCGCACGGCTTATATGAGCACTGATTTTCATGCCCTGAGTCCATATCAAGCATTGTAATTAGCCTGCAGGCCATCCCTGCTTTAAAAAGGCTCCTTACTAAGAGCGCAGAACTATTGATGTTTCTTATTCCTTCCTGGTGCCCTTGCAGAGTACTTCCCTTTTGTTTCTTTCTAGATAGTTTTATCTTAAAAGGTAGATTCTCTGAAACTACAAAATAGAAATGCATTTGTAAGAGGGCAAAGGGCTGGGCAACCTTCTCCCCTGACAACAATTATTTTCCTTATTTTTTTTATTTATTCATTTTTGGGTTAATTTAGTCTGGCTAAAATTACATACATATTCATGTTTCTTAATAAGAACGGAGCATTACTCTTGGTTATTTTCCATAAATTTGTCCTCATAAGCAATTTGATAGACATCTACTTTATTTATGATGAAAGTTCACAGTGTCTTCATGAAACCTGGCTTCAGATCTCTAATTCTTTAACTCTTTCTCAAGAGATCCAAATTCTGCTTTATCAGATTATAGTAAAATTGCTACTGCTTTCTTCTGAAAGTTCAGAGTGGGTACCTACTGTAATTGAAACATAGATTGTCTGACTGTTGCAACATGCACTCAAATTTTTAAATGTGATTCCGCTTTCCTCCAAAGCACTAGTTTGAAGCAGCAGTGTGGATTATGAAATCAGTTACAATTTATCAAAAGTGATTTTTCTCAGAGCACTATGGACTGTGTGTCTAAATTTTATTACACTAAATGTACAGTTACTTCTATATTGAATTTATATTGGAGTATCAATTATATGATTCTATCTATCTATCTACCTATCTACCTATCTATCTCTTATGGTACTGATGTCTGAACTCAGAGCCTTGAATATACACTGTAAGCACTCTACCACTGAGCCACACCCAGTTTTAAAAAATCTCTTTTATCTTGAGACAGGGTCTCCCTGAGTTAAATAGTCAGCCTCTGGCCTTGAGCTCCTGACCCTCCTGCCCCCGCCTCCCAGGTCTCTGCCATTACAGGCATGTGTTGCCACGCCCATGTTAGGTGATACTATTTATTAAATTCTGAATTACCATTCCGGTATTGGTTGGACAGTAGATGTGGAGGTTGTCAGAAGGATAAAATGCCATTTATATATTATGATGGTACTAATCAAAGAAAGGCCTACAGCTGTAGCCCTGTGGCATCCAATCCCATCAGATCTCAGAAGCTAAGCAGAGTCAGGCCTGGTTAGTACCTGGATGGGAGACTGCCTGAAGCTGTAGGCTTGGGAGAAGGACCTGGCAACCCCCTCCCAAAAATCAATCTGCCATTGAAAACCCTATGAACAGCAGAGAAGCACTGACAATAGTGTTTCCCCTGTTGTACAGAGGGTCGCTATGAGTCGGATACCGATTTGACGGCACCTAACAACAACAACAACAATCAAAGAAAGTTTTGAAAGCCCAGATGTTAGTCTGGCAGCTTCTTTATATAACTAGAAGTTAACGTAGAGTTCTCTATGATTTCCCTTCATAGTTTAATAATTGTCATACATTATATAATTAACTAGCACATTCCTCTAATAAACAAAGTTAATATACTTTTAAAATCTGCCATTAGTATCAAGGCGCAGCAGCACATGCCTGTAATCCCAGCAGTTGGGGAGGCGGAGGCAGGAGGATCGCCAGTTCAAGACCAGAGGTAGTCTGCGTAATTTAGCAAGACCATGTCTCAAAAAGTAAAAAAAAAAAAAAACAAAAAAATAGGGCTAGGGGTGCAGCTCAGTGGTCCAGCGCTTGCAAAGCATGCAAGTGCGCAGTCCTGGGTTCGACCCCCAGTACCACAAAAAATAAATAAATAAATAAATAAATAAATAAATAAATAAATAAATAAAATCTGCCACTAATATGATTTAAGCATAGTTTAATAGAAAGTATTGACAATTGTTTTGGAAAATATAGTCGTTTAATCTATGGTAAACTTTTCTTTAGAAGTCTTTACTTTTGAATATTTTAAAAATATGCTTTATTCCAGAGTTCTGGAAAGAGGATGCTAGAGTATATTTTGGGAAGTAAGGTGCAACCCAGAGAGCTCCAGAAATTAGGTGTGTGCCACCTAAAAAGAAAGTGAAGCCTTGAATTCTTAATTAGAGAGTTATTACTGTGATTACCAGACATTTGTACATCACCCCATTTCATTGTATGAGAAGTAGAACATTGCTAATGGCTGGAATCGCTTTAAAAAGTGAAATAAACTCTCAGGTATAAAAGTTAGCTTCGTGTTTATGAACTTTATTGGATTCAGGTTTTCTCTTGGTGATGTATAGTCATTTTTTTCTATTTTTTTTAAGTACTAGGGGTCTTGAATCCAGGGCCTCACGTATGTTTTGCAAGCTGTCTACCAGTGAGCTGCACCCCCAGCCCATTTTTTAATTTATTTTTTATATTGAGACAGGGTCTTGCTAAGTTACACAGGCTGTCTTTGCCTCAGACTTGGGCTCCTCCTGCCTCTGCCTGCTGAGTCGCTGGGATGACAGGCGTGCGCCTGCACACCTGGATTGTCCCATATTTTTACTTATGTTGCATTATTCAGCCGACTGTGTGATGGTGATTTTGTAAAATTTAGGTACAAGTATTCACAAACATCTATTTTGACTTTATTTGATATGACTAGCATCCCATTTTTGAAAATGTGGTTTCGTCAAAGATCAGATTTTCTTGCCTATTTATTTGCTCATTAAATATGTTAAGATTTGTTCCTTTATTCTGTATTTGACTCCTAGATTTCCAGGGAAGTTTAGCATTTATGTATTCTAAATTCAAATCTACTCTCCTGTTCTTTCATAGATAGACAAGAAAGGATTCTCAATTGAGTCGGACCCAATTTGATGACATCTAACAACAACAGCAATTGAGATTTACAGCAATTTCATTTAAAAATTTTTTACATGAGAATTCAGAATATCTTGGCAGTTTGCTAAATATAAAAATATAAACCTACAGAGCTCATGCTATTCTTTATTTTCTTGTTTTTCTTTAAGTATATCATCCTTGAAAAACAAATTCTGTAATAAGCTCCAGGGAAACACAAAAATACCCAGATGTGTTCTATGTAGATTTATTTTTTTTATCCCCCAATTCCTGACCCCTACCATGTCTATTTAGGTGTGCAGCCATAGCCCTGTGGCGTCTGATCCCATCAGATCTCCAGAGCTAAGCAGGGTCAGGCCTGGTTAGTCCTTGGATGGGAGACCGCCTGGGAACACCAGATACTGTGGGCTTGGGAGAAGGACCCAGCAACCCACTCCCAAAAATCAATCCGCCATTGAAACCCCCATGAATAGCAGAGAAGCACTGACAATAGTGTTTCTCCTGTTGTATGTAGGGTCGCTATGAGTTGGACATTGACTCAACAGCACTTAACAACAACAACCATGTCTATTTAACTTTGTAAACTTTTCTCAATATCATACTGAATGTATGTTGATAGATGAATGAACATTCACTTTGTTAGAATGAGTGATTGAAATAATTTCAGCTATTATTATCTTCATCCTTACTAATAGTGGATTTTTTTAGTAGATTTTTGATACCATGGGATCTGGCACATTTTAACACTTACTGTACACCTGTTGTTAAAACTAGTCCATTATGTCGGTAACACCATTGTTGTTGTTGTTGTTAGGTGCCATTGACTCAAGTCTGACTCATAGCGACCCTATGTACAGCAGAACGAAGCACTTCCTGATTCTGTGTGCCAGGCACACAATCTTATTTATGTTTAAGCCCATTGTTGCAGACACTGTGTCAATCCATCTGGTGGAGGGTTTTCCTTTTTTTCATTGACCTGCCACTCTCCCACACATGATGTCTTTCTCCAGGGATTGATCTCTCCCGACTGCATGTCCGAAATATGTAAAATGCAGTCTGGCCATCCTTGCTTCCAAGGAGCACTCTGGCTGCACTTCTTCTAGGACAGATGTGTTGGTTCTTTGGACAGTCCATGGTATATTCAATAGACGTCTCCGGCACCATAATTCAAAAGCATCAATTCTAGGACTACCCAAAAGGCGTTAAGGATTTTCTTCCTCTTTTACTACTTTAAGGTCTTTTTCTTCTGTATAGTGCAAGCAGTTGAGGGAGCATGGGCCCAGGCCAACAGAAGAAAAATTGATCAGCTAATTCCCACTAATGATTCATTTGCTTTAATATTAGTGACGATGGACATTTACCAATTTTACTTCAGGAACTGACCGGCAGGTTCCAGCACATTTCACTGGGCAGAAACACAGCACTTGAAATGATGAAAACGTTGAGAATCCATAGTGGCAGAATTTAAATGAAGGCTTTGCTACTATTCCCTATAAATACCGTGGAGAAGCTTGCCAGGCAAGCGATTCTCTTTTTGTTTTATTCTATTCGCGGTACTGAGGGTTGAACCCAGGGCATCACGCATACCTTACATATGCTCTAACCCTGGCCTGCAAGGCCAGCCCGTTTTGGGCTTTTTATCTAGAGACAGCACCTCGCTAAGTTATGCAGGCTGCCTCTGGCCTCCAACCTGTGAGCCTCTTGCCTCCACCTCCTGAGTCAGTGAGACTACAGGCAGGCCACAGCGCTCGACAAGGGATTCTCTTTTAAGAGAGCTTGTTTGGAACAAAATGTCTCAGCGTCCGTAACTGACAGGTGCTAGATCTGCACATAGATGATCGAATTTATAATTTTGATTGAAATCATTTCAAATGAAAACCCTTTTGTACATCATTATTATACCTGAAATCCTATAAATAGCATTTTAACATTAGAATGTACAGTTACAGCCTATAGAATAACTTATACAGTTAGGTCATTTAATTTATGCTTATATAATAAGTTGTTGTTAGGTGCCATCAAGTCAGTATCCGACTCATAGCAACCCTCTGTACAACAGGGGAAACACTATTGTCAGTGCTTCTCTGCTGGTCATAGGGTTTTCGATGGCAGATTGATTTTTGGAAGTGGTTTGCCAGGTCCTTCTCCCAAGCCTACAGCTTCTGGTGTTCCCAGGCGGTCTCCTGTCCAGGTACTAACCAGGCCTGACCCTGCTTAACTTCCGAGATCTGATGGGATCGGATGCCACAGGGCTACCGCTGCAGGCTATATAATAAGGGCATGCGTAAAATGAAAGAGTAATTTCTAAGTAGCTACCAACATGCAGCATGGTCTGTTTTAGCAGCCTATTGTCCAACCTGGCTTCTAACGTTTGCCCTTTCTAACACTGTGAACCTCAAAATGTATAACCTGGCAGCCCAGCAGCCTGCAAGCAACATAATTAGCTAAAAAGTTGTATGACCAATTAAACACTGATGATTTTACATAAAGATCCAGGTTGCTAGATGCTTTTGGAAGTGGAAAGTCTGGTAACATTATATTCAAGTTCAAGGTTGACTACCCCACTCACACAAGGCTGTTGCTAATTGGTGCCAAGCAGAGGCTGTGTACTTTGGTTGGGCAAATGTTTTCTGTGTAGTAGTTCATATCTCTCATTGATTTAAACACATGGTCCATGTCAATCACTAATATTATAAAGATAGTTCTAGAGTTGTAGGCTTGATGTGTTAGACACTAATGATCGAAGACCAGACAAGATAGGGTATGACATCAAAGTCGTCATTCATGAGGAAAGCAAAAGGTTATTTAAAAGACAGCATAAAAAAGACCAAATTCCATGTCAAAAGAGACTCTGAAGCTTGCCTTTGAATGTTGAGCAGCTAATGGTGAAGAAAATGTAAGGAAGTTAAAGGACTAAACAGCACATTTCAAAAGGAAGCTCAAGAAGACAGAATCAAATATTATAATGACATGAGCAAAGAGCTGCAGAAAGAAAATCAAAAGGGAAGCACACACTCTGTTTTTCTCAAGCTTAAGGAATTGAGGACAAATTTCAAGCCTCAAATCATAATAGTGAAAGATTCAACAGGGAAAATATTAAACAACACAGGAAATATCAAGAGAATTTGGAAGAAATACATAGAGTCATTGTATAAAAAAGAATTGGTGGATGACCAACCCTTTCAAGGGGTTACATATGATCAGAAACCAGTGATACTGAAGGATGAAGTGGAAGCTGGCTTGAAGGAATTGGTGAAACACAAGACTCCAGGAAGTGATGGAATATCAATAGGGATGTTTCAACAGATGCAGCTGTGGAGGTGCTCACTTGTTTATGCCAAGAGATCTGAAAAACAGCTACCTGGCCAACTGACTGGAAGAGATCCATATTTGTGCCTATTTCCAAGAAAGCGGCTCCAACCAAATGTGGAAACTATCGAACTATATCATTAATATCACACACAAGCAAAATTTTACTGAAGATCATTCAAAAGCAACTGCAGCAGTATATGGACAGGGAATTGCCGGAAAATCAAGCTATATTCAGAAGAAGGTGGGGAACCAAGGACATCATTGCTGATGTCAGATGGATGACAGCAGAAAGCAGAGAATACCAGAAAGACATCTATCTCTGTTTTATTGACTGTATGAATGCATTTGACTGTGTGGATCACAATAAAGTATGGATAACATTGCCAAGAATAGGAATATCAGAGCACTTAATTATACTCATGAGAATTCTGTACAGGGAGCAGAAGGCAGTCGTTGGAACAGAGCAAGGAAACACTGCCTGGTTTAAAGTGGAGAAAGGTGTGCGTCAGGGCTGTATCCTTTCACTATACCTCTTCAATCTCTGTGCTCAGGAAAATATCCTAGAACCTGGACTTTATGAAGAAGGACATGGCATCAGGATTGGAGGAGGACTCATTAACAGCCTGCATTATGCCGATGACACAACTCTGCTTGCTGAAAGTGAAGAGGATTTGAAACATTTACTGGTGAAGATCAAAGAACACAGCCTTCAGTATGGATTACACCTCAACATCAACAAAACAAAAATCCTTACAAATGGATCAGTAAGCAACTTCATGATAAATGGAGAAAAGATTGAGGTTGTCCAAGACTTTGCTTCACTTGATTCTACAATCAACACCCATGGAAGCAGCAGTCAAGAAATCAAAAGACTCACTGCACTGAGAAAAGCTGTGGCAAAAGACCTCTTTCAAGTGCTGAAAAGTAAAGATGTCACATTGAAGATGAAGGCCTGACTCATGCTATGGTATTTTCAGTCACATCATGTGGTTTTGAAAGCTGGATGTTGAATAGGGGAGACAGGAGAAGATCTGACGCTTCTGAATTATTGTGCTTGTTGTTGCTGTTATTAGGTGCCGTGGGGTCGGTATCCGACTCATAGTGACCCTCTGTACAACAGGGGAAACACTATTGTCAGTGCTTCTCTGCTGTTCATAGGGTTTTCAATGGCAGATTGATTTTTGGGAGGGAGTTGCCAGGTCCTTCTCCCAAGCCTACAGCTTCTGGTGTTCCCAGGTGGTCTCCCATCCAGGTACTAACCAGGCCTGACCCTGCTTAGCTTCCGAGATCTGACGGGATCGGATGCCACAGGGCTACGGCTGCAGGCGAATTATGGTGCTAGAGATGAATATTGAATACATCATGGACTACCAAAAGAACCAACAGATCTGTCCTAGAAGAAGTGCAACCAGAGTGCTCCTTGGAAGCTAGGATGACTAGACTGTATCTGATGTATTTTGGACATGAAGTCAGGGGGGACCAATCCCTTGAAAAGCACATCATGTTTAGAAGAGTGGCGGGTCAACAACAAAAAAAGGAAGACCCTCAACTAGATGGATTGACACAGTGGCTGCAATAATGGGCTTAAATGTATAAAAGATCATGTGCCTGGCCCAGAACATGAGAGTGTTTCATTCTGGTGTATGTAGGGTCGCTATGAGTCAGACCCTACTTGAAGGCACCTAACAACAACAACATCTAAATATCACTGTTGTTGTTAGGTGCCATCGAGTCAGTGGCTGACTCATAGGGACCATGCATACAACAGGCTAAACAGTATTATTTGTGCTTCTCTGCTATTCACAGGGTTTTTGATGGCTGGATGTTTTTTGGGAGTGGGTTGCCTGGTCTTTCTCCCAAACCTACAGCACCTGGTGTTCCCAGGTAGTCTCCCATCCAAGGACTAACCAGGCTTGACCCTGCTTAGCTTTGAGATCTGAAAGGATTGGATGTCACAGGGACATGGCTGCTGGCTAAGTTTGTGTGTCAGGCATCGGAAAATATGGAATCTGTGGGGTTCATTATCCCCCGTTGTGTCAAGCCTCCACTAAGGATCTTGCGAGGCATCCCCTAGGGTCAGGGGGAAGTGCTGTCTGTGGGGACATATATAAGTATGCTGTGATTTCTGAAGAAAGGTTTACTATAGCCATTGAGATGCAACATCCACCGTTGTGACAATCTTAATGGAATAATAGCTATGTTCAGCCGATGCCTTTTCATTTTTCGTACTCTAGACAAAATTTAGGTACGTGATGGAGTAGCTCCCTGCTACATATTGGCTGCTTCGGAAATATTCACGGCTTGGTCGCATTTTCCTCGGCTGAATCCTCTCTGCAGGTTGTCAAATGCCTAAAAATCTGAAGCTCTTGGTTTCCCCACACTTCAGACTCCGCAGCAATGTGCAACAGACATTGATCTTCTCCTAATGCAGTGATAAGCTACAAGCGCTTTTCAAGCCTGGGCACTTTATTTGCTTTATTATTGTCAAGAACAAAAGCAAATGCATTTGGCCAAGGTCAGTGTGAGTGGAACGCGAAGCCGCGTGCCAGCAAGCCTTCTGCTCTCTGGTTCATTAACGCAATCCGTTTGGCTCTGGCCTCCCCTGATTTAAGACGTGAAGTATTTTGATGTCTCCAGCTGCCAAGGCAGTTGCGAGACTTGGAATCCGTGGGCCAGTTCCGTCTTTTTCAGCATTTCATTCACAGAATCTTAAAACTGGAAGAGAGTTCGGCATGTGATCAGATCCATTCATCTGCTTCCAGGCAGGAGAGCAATAAAAATGTCTCCGGAAGAGGACCGTTTTCTTCATTTGTCAAATTTCCCTGCTGTAGAGACCTATGGTCTCTCTCTTTCAGTATTTAGTATCTAAATGTAATTCTCTTCTGTCAGTACTTCTTAATGTCTAATTGAGATTTTTCTCAGCAAATCAAATGCTGTTTCCTTTTATATGGTCTTGGATGAATATTGAAAAATTAAATTGCGACATTCTACCTTTTAGCCAACTGCTTTTTCCCCCATATTTCATTCAGCTTTGTTGCCTTCAAGTTTTCTCTACCTTTCTAAGTTATAATATGCTAGCACATTAAGAAAAATATCCCGAACAAGAATTAAGGAAAGAATTCACAAGAGATTCACGTCTTCTTGTGTGTACCATCTAGGTTTGTTGTTGTTGTTGTTAGGTGCCATTGAGTTGGTGTCCAACTCATAGTGACCCAATGTACAACAGGCGCAACACTATTGTCAGTGATTCTCTACTATTCATAGGGTTTTCAATGGTGGATTGATTTTTGGGACTGGGTTGCTGGGTCCTTCTCCCCCTTCTAGGTTTAGAAGTACCAAAAAAAAAAAAAAGCTAATTAGCACATGGCTGCAAAGCATGGCATACATTTGCTTCTTTGCTCACTTCCCCAGTATTTTTGAGTTCTACTGTGTGACGGACATTTGGTAACCACTGCATGTGTGCTGACGATTAACACACAGGTAAAACATAGACCCAAATCGTTTGGCTCAGTTTTGATCATTTGAGGTTTCATTTAGCTTGTCATTTCTCACCATGCCAATAGTCACCCTTGTTTGTGTTTGTTTGGTTGGTTGGTTGGTTTTTGGAGCATTAAGGTAAATATATGTGGAAAATAGAAGATCTTGAAGTTTGAGTGTTTTCTAGGCTGTATTTAAAATATTTAGAGGAGGACAAGGGACAGGAAAGACTCAGAAAATTTGGTTTGGAAAACCACAAGGAGAAAGGGAGTTTTCATGGGAAATTCTGCCTCTTCGCCCATGACGTAGTGACAGGTGGAATTTTTACCCCTCATGTCCAGCCTTGAGCTACCTTGAGACTGGTAAAGTCGTTCTTTTTCTTTCTTGGTACACCCTGGGGTGTGAAGATTTCTCCCACCACTAAGGACCATTTAGAGTAGCCCAACAGTTGTGCACCCCACAAAGTTCTCGGGTCACAGATACCCACAAGGAAGTCTGTCGGGAAACTTTTAACTTAGTCCAATTATAGGCTTTCCTCAGCTCAGACTCGTTGTGTTTGGTACTAGAAGCATCGTTGGCATTTTCTATATCCTTTCGCATACTCTCCACTCATCTTATTTGAAGGATTAAAATAATGGGCTATACATAGCAGTACTGAAACACTTTAAATAGAATATTTTTCTGTTCTCTTTTGTTGTTGTTGTTGTTGTTGTTGCTGTTGCTGTGACAGTGTCTTGCTGTGTAGCCCAGGCTGGCCTCAAACTCAAAATCCTCGTGCCTGTGCTTCCCCATTCCGGGGATTCACAATCACGCCTGGCCTGAATATAATTTTCTTACTTTCCTTAACAGAATGTGTTGATGTTTCCATTTACTTACATTTGACTCTCTCCCAAATCTTTAACCTCATTTGTAAGTTCTTCAGGTATCTGGTTGTTGTTCTTAGGTGCCATCAAGTAGGTATCTGACTCATAGCGACCCTCATAGGGTTTTCAATGGCTGACTGTTTCGGGATTGCCTTGGGAGTGGATTGCCAGGTCTTTCTCCTATTTTTGCGGTGCTGGGAATCGAACTCGGGACCTCAGAGACTGCAGTGCAGCGTTCTACCCACTGAGCTAAATCCCTCAGGTATCTGGAGTCACTGCTTATTGTGACCTAGCTCTTCAAGGCAGTAAGTAAAAATAGTGTTGTACATCTGGTGTGAAAACTACATGTGAAAAGTAATGCCTTCCCCCATACATGTAGCCTGCCTCAAAGCAAACTGAATTTATAGCCATTTTGCTGAAATCAGGTAGAAC
The DNA here is from genome assembly GCA_007922755.1 of Pedetes capensis. NCBI lineage: Eukaryota > Metazoa > Chordata > Mammalia > Rodentia > Pedetidae > Pedetes > Pedetes capensis. The sequence continues at coordinate 93,341 of VMDO01004938.1, read as the reverse complement.
AGAAATCTTGAAAATAGTCAAGAGATCACATGGTGGTAAATGCGAACTAACTGTACAGGAAACATTGCTTATTTCATATTGTCTTTGTTTAATTTTACTGAATATGCCATTTGTGGCTGTAAATTTTTCTTTTTCTTCTCTTCTTGTCTCGTCTCTTCCCTCTCTCTTTTATTCTTTCTCTCCCTCCCTCCCTGCCTCCCTCCCTTCCTTCCTTCCTTCCTTCCTTTCTTTTCTTTCTTTTTTCCTTTTCTTTCCCTCCCTTCCTTCCCTTTCTTCCTTTCCTTTCTTCCTTTCCTTCCTTCCTTCCTTCCTTCCTTTCTTTCTTTCTTTCTTTCTTTCTTTCTTTCTTTCTTTCTTTCTTTTTCTTTCCCTCCCTCCCTCCCTCCCTTTCTTTCTTTCTTTCTCTTTCTTTCTTTCTTTCTTTCTTTCTTTCTTTCTTTCTTTTTCTTTCTCTCCCTCCCTCCCTGCCTCCCTTCCTTTCTTCCTTCCTTCCTTTCTTTTCTTTCTTTTTTCCTTTTCTTTCCCTCCCTCCCTCCCTCCCTCCCTTTCTTTCTTTCTTTCTTTCTTTCTTTCTCTTTCTCTCTGTCTCTCTTTCTCTTTCAATGGTACTTGGGGGTTGAGCCCATGGCTTCAATCATATGTTGCAAGTACCCCACTGCTAAGCTGCATCCCTCGCCTCTTTTTTCATTTTTATTTTAAGGCCGGCCTTGCTAAGTTTCCCAGGCTTCCTGTGGCTGTGAGCCTGCGATCTTCCTGCCTCCGCCTCCTGAGTTGCTGGGCTTACTCACACACACCACGGCACCTGGCTTTCCTATGGGATTTCTCACCACGCTCTCTCGTGATTCCCCAGCCTCAGTGTGTTTCTGTTGGTGCCTTCATGGGATCGGAAGTTCCTCGACGGTCTAACTGTCACCTGTGGGGAAGTGGCACTGTATAGGAAGCAGCTTGAAAGTGTGGTGTCAGATTCAAGGTGCCGTCCTGGACGTCACAGGCTCTGGGTCACCAGGAGGGCACGGTGGTTCCTCTGGGCTTGGCTTTGCTTGCAGATTTCTACAGAGCTTATACCCTTCATGATCCCTCCTGCCTATATTTCCTCTATATTTCTTTACTTACTTTGCTCATAAGTGGTTGATAACACAGTTGGTAGGTAGACGGGGGTTAGTAATGTGTGTGTGTGTGTGTGTGTGTGAAATTGGCTGAGAAGGGAATGAATTCCTCGCTATATTTTCCTTATTTTATATTAGGCTCTGAATCAACGAATTTTAGAGTATCTAACTGCTTTTTCATAGGGTTTTCAATGGCAGATTGATTTTTGGGAGGGGGTTGCCAGGTCCTTCTCCCAAGCCTACAACTTCCGGTGTTCCCAGGTGGTCTCCCATCCAGGTACTAACCAGGCCCGACCCTGCTTAGCTTCCGAGATCTGACGGGATCGCATGCCACAGGGAGACCGCCTGGGAACACCAGAAGCTGTAGGCTTGGGAGAAGGACCTGGCAACCCCCTCCCAAAAATCAATCTGCCATTGAAAACCCTATGAACAGCAGAGAAGCACTGACAATAGTGTTTCCCCTGTTGTACAGAGGGTCGCTATGAGTCGGATACCGACTCGACGGCACCTAACAACAACAACTGCTTTTTCCTGTCCCTTCATGATTTCTTGTCTATCCCACTGAAGATTTACAACGGAATCCTTCCACTTCACTAGATTTTTCTCTCTTCACTCAAACAAGCCGATTTTGTCTCACCACCTGGCAACTTGCAAACCAACTTGTTTGGCTTCATGTTCAGTTCATTTTTATGGAGTATTGGATTTTGAATAAATAATATTTGTGCTTCTGTTTACACAGCATCCCCCTGGGGTGCTGTGCATTATTATTGCTATTATTACCGTGTTAAACTTATTGCTGCCAGTGTCACAGGACTGAAGAAATATGTCACAGAGCTACCCGAAATCTCTCACATGTGTGAGATTTGGGCATGTCTGGATTAGTACTGTATTTATACTAAATCTTTACTGAACTAATTTTTTCTTACCAATTTTATGGGTTAGGTATAATTCTCTTTGTGCATGACTTGGGAATGCATGCTATGTTCTTTCTACTACATTTGCTTTGTTTTTAATCTGAACACTGCCAGATTTTAATGATGACTGGAGAAGTATGTGTTATTGTTGTTGTTAGGTACCATCGAGTCAGTGTTTGACTCATAGTGACTCTACGTACAACAAGCGAAACACTTTATCAGTGCTTCTCTGCTGTTCATAGGGTTTTCAATGGCAGATTGATTTTGGGGAGTGGGTTGCCAGGTCCTTCTCCCAAGCCTACAGCACCTGGTGTTCCGAGGTGGTCTCCCGTCCAAGGACTAACCAGGTCCAACCCTGCCTAGCTTCCAAGATCCGATGGGATCGGATGCCACAGTGGTATGGCTGCAAGTACAAAAACGTAGACCTATTATTAATCACCATAGCCCATGTTTCTGTTTGGTATTTTTTTTCAATAAAATGAGGTTGAACCCAAGGCCTCATACGTGCTAGACAATTGTCTACCACTGAGCTGCATTCCCCGCTCACCCCCTTTCAAAATTTTCTATTTTCAGACAGATCACATTAAGTTACTCAGGCTGTCTTTGGCCTCGAACTCGTGATCCTCCTGCCTCAGCCTCCCAAGTCACTGGGATCTCAAGTGTGCGCCATGGTGCCCTCTCTTTGGTATATTATAGTTAGTTCTCAGGGTTTCTGCTTGAGTCTGGTCATGCCTTTTTCTGGTCTGTGGTGATTATCTAGGACTGCAAGTTTTCCCCACATAGGATTTTCACGAGATTCCATTACGCTTCATCAGCCCCTCCTGGCTGGCCTGTGTGATTCACACTTTATGAAACTGAGCGACCTCCAAACTCTCACCTCCTTTGTTTACCACCCATTTCTTTCTTTTTAAAACCTCTATTACATTCTATTTGAAATTCATGTCTGCTGTTTCATGTTTTTTGCTTGGTTGGTTGGTTTAGTTCGGTTTATTGGTGGTTGTGTTTGGAAGGTAGATTCCACTATATTCCTTTCCAGGCTGGAGTTCAGCTCAGTTGGTAGAGCGCTGCTCTGCACCCTCTGAGGCCCTGGGTTTGATCCCCAGCACTGCAGAAATGAGAGAAGGACCTGGCAGCCCGCTCTGGAAAAAATCCCAAGGCAATCTGCCACTGAACACACTATGAATAGCGGAGAAGCCCTGATACAGAGCCAGGCATGGCGCAGTGTCAGGGATTATTTCGTTCTGTTTTACATCGGGTCTCTATGAGTTGGACCCTACCCAACTGCACCTAACAACAAAAACCACAATGACAACAACAACAACACATTCCTCTCCATCAAGTAAAATAATGCCTATGGCTCTCAACCCAGCAACTCGTAACCCAGCTTCGTTGATTTCACATTCATTTTTATGGGGCATTGAATTCTGCATAAATAATGTTTGTGTTGCCCTTTATCCAGAGAGCCCCATGGGGCGCTGTGTGTAGTTATTACTATTATTAATTTGTTGAAGGGTATTAATGCCACGTCACACCCAATGGTGAATCGGTAGAAGCGGTGTTCTTGATGTTGATGTACTGTCAGATTTTTACATCCATCCCCACTAATTCATAACTGTACTGACAGGGGAGGATTCATTTTTAAAAGGATAAAGAGAAGAGTCACCAATACGAAATAGTAACAGGACAACATGTAGCTTAGAAAGGCACACCACAATAATATCTTTTCCGGTAGCTCGTGGAATTTTTTTACTTTTTTTTCCCTGCATTGAAAAATGTTGGTGAGGTCCAGAGTAATAAAACCTTTGGGATTCCCATGGTGCAACCATTGTATCCCTTTTGGCCACACGTGCATGAGCTTCCGTGTTGTACGGAACCATCGATTCATGTGGAATCGTGGGTTTTTTCCTCCTTGATTTCTTTCTCTTTCTGTATTTCCCCCATGTATTCATATAGCTGCACCCTATATGTTGAGATTATCCCCTCGTCATTTACCTCTCCACAGAACGGAATAAAGAAAAAGGTCAAAAGGAAGGAAAGATTTTCTTTTTTCCTTTCAAAACAGCCCCTATGTTTAGTAAGTGCAGGCCAACCATATATAACGCTCTCCTCCGCCTCTGACACCGAGCAAAGAAAGAAACAGAGCCGTGAGTGGGAGATTTCCGTTAATTACATCGGGGAGGTAATAATGGTAGGTGCTGCATGTTTAATGCCATGTTCTGGATGCCCCCCTTTTTTTCTTTTCTTTTTTCTTTTCTTCTTTCTCCTTCACAGCCACCTCATCTTAAGCAGAAATAAAAGGTTCCAGGCTTGTCAGCATCAGTTTATAGATAGCTGTTTAAAAATAATGAGATATTGGGTATTGTGTGGCTCAGGGCTGTCTCGCCTGGCTCATTTATTCCCATTCACCTTTTGTCAGAGCTGCAGACACAAGACATTCAATTAAAACTTGACACCTGTTGCTGGTGACCTAATTTGTACGGTGCGCGTCGCAGATGAGGGCTCCGCGCTCCGCATGAAGCGAGTTTACCCCTGCTGGGAAAACTGCACCCCGGGTTAAAGATGCTGTGGATGGTTATTTCACATCTCTGCCATGGGGATTTAGCTTAGTTGGTAGAGCGCCACGCTGTAGTCTCTGAGGTCCCCAGTTCGATTCCCAGCACTGCAAAAATGGGAGAAGGGCCTGGCAATCCACTCCCAAGGCAATCCCAAAACAGTCGCCATTGAAAACCCTATGACGGTTCTGTGAGTCGGATACCGACTCAACGGCACCTAACAACAACAACAACAACAACAAGCCATCTCCACGCCAGGCCCCATCCAGGCGGTGAATTTCATGCTCGAGGTTTTCGAGGCAGCCAAGAACAGACAGTCACACCTCAAAAGAGGAAGGAAAGGTACAAACGAAGGGACTTCTTTGGGTGATGTGTTTGGGATGCAACTTGAATCTGAAAAGGAGGGAAGTCTTTGTCCTTTCCTGTGTAGGCTTGACGTGTTTAAGAGTCCAGATAGCTAGCAGGAGACAGAAACCTAAGACTTCCCCTTGCTAATTGTTCATTCATCTCTAGAGCAAGGAAGCTTTAAAGCCAATCGTGGCTTTTATCTGTTTAAGCGCCTGAGAACTGAGATTTTTTTTTTCTTTAAAAACGCCCACCCAAAGGATATGCATTTGCTCTGCCTGTGCAGTTTTTCTCTTTTATATCGGCAGACATTGTAGTATTTCCACATGGAGCCAGGCCATTGCCAAAGCTCCCAAACGGTGGCCGTGATATTCCAGGTAAGTAAAGGCAATCGCTGGCTGGGTTGTTGTTGTTGGGTGCCGTCCAGTCGGTATCCGATTCATAGCGATCCTCATAGGGTTTTCAATGACTGACTGTTTCGGGATTGCCTTGGGAGTGGATTGCCAGGTCCTTCTCCCATTTTTGCGGTGCTGGGAATTGAATTTGGGACCTGAGAGACTGCGGCGCAGTGCCCTACCAACTGAGCTAAATCCCAGCCCATGTGACTCATAGCGACCCTCATAGGGTTTTCAGTGGCTAATTGTTTCGGGAGTGGGCTGCCAGGTCCTTCTCCCTTGTCTGTCTTAGTCTGGAAGCTCAGCTGAAACCTGTCCACCATGGGTGGCCCTGCTGGGATCTGAAATACCAGTGACACAGCTTTCAGCATCACAGCAACACGTAAGCCCTCACCGCACGACAAGCTGGCAGAATGCTGGGGGCTTTGCCTCACACTTTGGTTTATTCCAAGGCATTTCATGCACAAATTGGCTCCTTCAGTTAGCTTTGAAGACATTGCTTTCCGGCGGTCGTAGGCATACGGAGGCAAAGGCTGCTGACCAAGAGGTTCAAAGGGACGAAGTCCTGAAGATGGATTCCACAATATCACTGTCTGTTTGGGGAGGTGGCCATAGTAGTTAGAGAGAATATCTAGTGTTCCTTTTTCTCCGCAGCCTCGCCAGCATTTGTTGTTATTTGTTTTATTGATCTCGGCCATTCTTACTGGTACAAGGTAGAATTTCAGAGTTGTTTTAATTTGCATTTCCCTAATAGCTAGGGATACTGAGCATTTTTTCATGTGTATCACGGCCTTACGGACCTGCTTCATTGTCTTACACAATCCTCAAGAATTTAATCTGGTCAGCTTCTCCCTGGAGCACTTGTGCGACTAGACAAATAATTTCCACTCATTCCTTTACCGAGAAGCCTATAAATGGGCACAGCGACTCTGGACAATTGTCCCAAAGGAGAATTCCATCAGAGGCCGCCATGACTGTTCCCGCTACTGGGTCTGATATGGCTGACCTAGCTGTGCTCCCGCAGCCCTCAAAGCGATTTTCTCTGTCCTGTGTTGCCGGTGGCCCCCTTAGAAATCCCAGGCGAATTCAAGGACATCGTTACATCCTCGTCTCCCTAAAGGGAAGGAAGCGGACCCTCTAGGGCAGCAAGGGGAACCTAAGGATCAGAGAGACACAGCATTAGCTTTAACTTCTGAGCTCAGAAGAATTCCTTGTCTGACCTGACTCCCTCCTATTTGATTATAATCTAAGTTTGACAGCAGTAATTTAACACAACTGTTTCTTTAGTATCTGTGAACTTCTTTTGCATTTACTTCTTTAAGGTAAATTTCCTTTCACTTTCATGCGATTATTTGCACCTTTAAGAAACCTAGGAGTTTGTGTGATTCCTGTCTTTCAGCAAACTTTTGTTTAGGAACAATGTAACAAATGTCTCATCTTTAAATTAGGAAAGTAGGCTAGGCTACACTTGCTTAATTCTCTGAAGAGGAGGGTTTTTTTATTATTATTATCCCATGAAATGCTTCTGACTTAGTGCTATTAAAAATTCGAAAAAACCTTTTGACTTTGGGCCATGTAATATTATAAAAATTTGCATCTGGGCATAAAGTGTAGGCTTGAAATTAGCTGACCTAAGACGACCTCGCGCTGACCTCTTTCTTCTGCTGCCGTTTATTTGCCTCACAGCATTTTTTTGTCCTTCTCTTGGATTCTCGTTTTGTAAATTTTGACAACATCTAAGATTTGTCATTCCCTGGTGGCCATGGAGGCCTGCGCGGTATTTGAAGAAGCAGCAACGTGAAATGTTCTATTAGGTAGGTAATGCCAACTATTGAAATCCTTTATTGAAAGGAAGAAAAGATAATGGTGGTCTCCACAGGAATAGAAAGTCCAGTTGCCTTCATTAACTTCAAATCCTGTCAAGCATTGTTCATTGTGGTATCTTATTTCCTGGGGGGAAAAAATCTCATTTTTAAACTTCTTAAGAAGTGGTTCAGGAGAAGGGCGTGGCATTCCACTCTTGAAGCAATCCGAAAACAATCAGCCATTGAAAACCCTCTGAGGGTCGCTGTGAGTTGGACTCTGCTCAATGGATCCTCACAACAACCAGAAGGGATTTACCAGTGAAGTCTAAGGCAAAATTGATTGTGTTTAAGATTGTAAGAGTATGAAGAGGCAGGCTTTGTCATCTCCCGTGGAAATATTTGAATTAGATTCATGCTAATTTAGAACCAGCAAGATTTCTAGGTCCTAATCACAAATGGCATTGTTTGTTTTGCTAAAATGGTTAGTTTGAGCCATTTAAATGTACAAGGTTCATTGGATATTTATAACTTCTCTTCTTTGTTTATATTGTAATAACTAAACTTAGGGAAAGTGTTGTTGTTGTTGTTGTTAGGTGCTGTCGAGTCAGTATCTGACTCACAGCGACCCTGTGTACAACAGGGGAAACACTATTGTCAGTGCTTCTCTGCTGTTCATAGGGTTTTCAATGGCTGATTGATTTTGGGGAGTGGGTTGCCAGGTCCGTCTCCCATAGGGAAAGTAGCTTTCATTTTTTAAAATACATTGTGGGTTTTTTGTTTTGTTTTTTGAGACAGTCTCACCACGTTGCCCAGGCTGGTCTGATAGCCCTAAGGTCATGTGAGCCCCCCACCTCAGCCTCCAGAGCAGCTGGGATTATAAGTGTGTACCACCAATCTTTTTTTTTTTCCTGTAATATTTTTGGTTCATTTCTGTGTCTCTTCTAAAATATTCACATCTCTAAATGATATTATTGGTGATAAAAATGAGCAGTAAATAAAATGGGATCCCAGATATTCCTATAAATCATCCAGACATCAAATAGCATCGTTATTTGGCTTGTATCCTTTGAATTACCTTACCACTCCATCATATCTAAAATCTGTCTACCTGCAGAATTGAGATGGGGTAGATTGTCAGCATCCCTGAAGATTGATATTCAATGAATGATTGTGATGCAAAATATGTTTTGGTAAAGTAATACAGCAACATTTTAATAAAATAACCATGTACTGACAGCCTTCCTGTTTTCACGGTACGTTTTAAGATTGATAAAGTGTTTTAAATATGCATTTGAATAAGATCCACGATATACTTTTATTGGGTCATTAAAGAAAACATCTGGGAGGTTATTCTCTTTATGTCCACCTTATACATGGAACAGCCAGTAGGTTAAGGAACTCGTCAAAGCTCACAGAGCTAGTTATTGAAAGTCAGAAAAAGGACGGGTCCATTTTGAGATGCAAACTCCGCTCTCTTTTCTTTGACATGCTAAAGAATCTAGCATTACACTATTACAGCTGAAAACATTGAAAAAGGAAGCAGTCTTCCCCAATTCATTATTGCACATAATGGACCAAGCTCAGAGAGATGTATAGATCAATCATTGTTTATCCTTCATTTTGGTATCTGCAAAGCTAAAACTTTTTAGCCCGGGGATATAAGAAATTTTCTAAAAATTGCAGTTGCAAACAGTTATTTAAAAATGCTCTTAATGTAGTCGTTTTTATTATCTTTCTGGCTCCTCTTTTTTATGAATAAGTATTTCTTTTTTTAAGTCAACATCATTTGCGTGTAATTCTACTAATGAGAAATCAGGAGTCAAACCTACACCCAGGTAGCTGCAAAGTGGAATCTTCATTCAGTGTGGGTGATTTATAGTATTTTAATTTGAACTTGGGCTAGGATTTAGCTCAGTTGGTAGAGCACTGCACTGCAGTCTCTGAGGTCCTGAGTTCAATTCCCAGCACTGCAAAACTGGGAGAAGGACCTGGCAATCCACTCCCAAGGCAATCCCGATACAGTCAGCCATTGAAAACCCTATGAGGGTCGCTATGAGTCGGATACCGACTCAATGGCACCTAACAACAACAACAACAACAATTTGAATTTCAGTAGCCTTGGGTTTGGTGAAATATTTCTGTGCTTTTCTATCTACCTTTTATTTCTATGAAATTAGTTTCCTAAATATAGTATATAAGTATATAAGTATATAAGTATATAAGTATACTATACATAAGTATAGTATCTTGATTATGGAAAATTTGTTTTCTATGGAGCTAAAATGATGAGCAGTGTTTTTTTTTTAAACTGATGTTTGATTTCATGTTACAGAGGTTCGTTTGTGACTTGATGTTTGAATTGTTTTGGTGTTTTTAATTTTTTTTTTAAATTTGTTTTCCTGGAAAAACTTTAAAAATTATATTGAAAATGTACATGTATCTTAGAGATATGTGCTATTATCAGATCATTAAAAATAATCCTATTAAAATTTAAGCGTATATAGCATTGTGACTCATTTGAATAAACTTGTCCACTTCCTTTCTTTCTTTTTTTTTTTTTTTGGCTGTACTGGGGTTGAACCCAAGGCCTCGCACCTGCATGCTCTGCAAGTGTTGGACCACTGAAATGCACCCCCAGCCCATTTTTTTTTACTTTTTGAGACAGGGTCTTGCTAAATTACACAGACTGCCTCTGGTCTCGAACTTGTGATCCTCCGGCCTCCGCCTCCCAAGCCGCTGGGATTACAGGCGTGCGCCACCACGCCCGGCTAACTTGTCCACTTTCAATGATGTTGTTATTAGGTTCCCTTGAGTTGGGTCCGACTCATATTGATGTTCATAAGGTTTTCAACAGCCAATTGTTTTGGGACTGCATTAGGAGTGGACTGCCACATTCTCTTCCCAATTCTGTGGTGTTGGGGATGGAACCTGGGTCCTCAGAGAGTGCTGAGCAGCGCTCTACCAACTGAGCTACACCCCAGCCCTTCAGTGGTATGCAAGGATAAGAGTTGTGTGCACATGTTTAACGACCTAGTTTTTAGCTGATTTAACTTTTAGAACTATATCGTTTGTGTGCAGGTGTGTGTATGTCATTGTCTTGGGCAGGGTTCCTAGGTAACATTTTTCCTCCAATGTAATGAAAAAATTGATGAACAGTTTCAGTACATTGTAGAAATCCTTGCAGCTTTTGTTAGCAGAATTTTGGTTCACACATTTGACCAAGTGTGAAGTCAGCTAAACTAAATAATCCTAATGAAGATAGTAAGCATCCCACCAGAAGGCACATAAAATGTAGATTTTCCAGATTCGGAAAAGAGGTTAAAACCAATACCTTTTTACTTGGGTTGAAGTGTTCAAAATTGTGGATATTTACATACTCCTAATGGGGAATGACATTTTCACACGTATAAGTTATTGTGATCTCTTCAGATACATTGACTGTAAGAAGGTCCCAGCAACCCGCTCCCCAAAATCAATCCACCATTGAAAACCCTATGAATAGCAGAGAAGCACTGACAATAGTGTTTCACCTGCTGTACATAGGGTCACTATGAGTCGGACACTGACTCGATGGCACCTAACAATAACAACAACAAAGTTGGCAGGAACATTTTGGTATATTAAGTCCCTGTCAACTTTTACTATACAATTACTAATCTGATTTTTAGAATAAATATCAATATCCAATCTTTTTTGCCTGTTGAATGTCATGCAAGCAGAATTACAGAATTCCTTGTCCAATTGATTTTTATTTTAGGAAATAAAGTGTAAAGCCATGGTATAGATGTTCAAGAAAGTTCTTGAATATTTAGAAACTGGATGGTGTGTGGGTGGGATGAAACGATAGACAGTAGGAATGGGTAAGATGGCTGATGGATATACAAATAGACAATTCTTTTTTTCTTTTTTTCTTGGAAATGTTTAATGTACAACTTAATGTGTTTCATTCTGACATGCATTTCATTGTGACGTTTCCGTCTATGTGTTTCATTGTACATACATTGCACAGATAAGCTCCCCCTCACCCTCCTGTGCACCTCCTCCCTCTGTTCCCCCCACCCCAACCAAAGGCTTCTCTTCCACTTGCATGTCTTTTGTGGGACTATTTTTCTATATATCCTTGGATCCCAGTTATGTTTAAGGTCGAAACTTTTTTCTGTAGTGACCTATCATTTTACAATTATTGATCTACCCACGTAAGAAGGAATGGAAGTGGGGATGTTAGAGAGCGGCTCCTTCAAATTTGTGTGGAGTGTGGTGAAAGCATTCAGACTATTTCCATAAGTCAGTTTTGCTTACTTTCAAAATTAAAAGGGAAATGCACAGTAGTGGCATTTATTTGACCATACCTGGAGATGTCCGTGTAAGTACAAAAAATAATCCACAATAAGCAACAAAAACGGCTGTCTTTTGATGTGTGTATTGTTTTCTTCTCATGTGGTGGTAGGTTTTGAGCATTGTCCTTTCTCTACCGAGTTGGCCAGTTTGGCTAAGCAGATTGGTGACTTTCATGTGCTCTGACTATGTATCTAGAATGTCTCTAGCGAGGGCCTTGCATCAAGTCATTCAGCCACAGTTTCCTCTGTAGACCTTCTTGATGGACAGACTTCCTTGTCAGAAATCCACCACCTTGAGAGCTTGTTTGGAGGTCCTAGCAGGGGAGCGCAGCTACTCCTATACCCTTGACTGACGAACAGTCCTCCATCTATCGGGGATGGTCGTCCTCTTCGACCGAGCGCGCAGCTTCGGGAGGGACGCACGCACATGGATTGGTGAGGGAGGAAGGGGACACCCGCCTAGCCAGCCAGATCAGCCAAATCAACCCTGGTGATCAATGGGGTGACAGATGTCGCAGCCAGACATCCTATATGAATAATGTACATCAAAATGCATATATGTAAATGTCACAAGGAAACGCATGTCAGAATCACATTAAGGTGTACATTAAAAATGTCCAATAAAAAAAAAAAAAGAAATACACCACCTGTGACCTTGATATCTGAGAATATGACTCGTGACTATATAGTCTACAACCCAATCAAGGCGGAGTCTGTACTCTCCAACAGTTTTAGAAAGCTGAACAATGAGATGCGGGTTAGAATCCATTGTGCAGATAAGACTGGCAGCCCAGAGAGCTCCTTCGCCCAATCCCAAGCTGCAAGAGATTCTAATCTCCATCTGGTTTTGTAGCTCTCCAAAACAGTGCAAAGGGTACAGGTTAAATTTGAAAATATATAACTCAGATAACCCACAACTCACCTGTTCACATGATATTAGTAAATATTCCAAGACACTGCCTTCCCCGGTTTGCAAAACATTGCATGTGCCATGTATCTCCCTTAGAGTTTTACAGTTGATTTGTGTATCAATGGTTCAGAGAGGCCTCATGGTAAAATCATAATACTGACAATGCTGTTAAGCCAAATCTATATACTAAACAGTTTGAGAAATGCCAAAATATGCATGATGCATTACATGGTTGAATTTATTAATGGGTAGTGTTACTCTGTTGTATCCATTGAGGTAAAACCTAATCCCACAAAAAGAATCTCTCCTTCATCCTGTTCTGTGTATTTGATGAGGAGTTTTTTCCGTCCTGTCCCCAACTTTATAGCTACAGACTGGAAAATAGATTATTAGTAACCTCTTCTCCACCATTTCCCAAATATAAGTGAAACTTTTCTGTGTATTTAATCCCTTTCAATCCACTTTTTTCTTGTTGTTGTTGTTGTTGTTGTTTCCTTCTTCCTTAATCCCCCCCCTTCTTTTTTTGTGGTATTGGTGGTTGAACCCAGGACCTTGCACTTGCATGCTCTGCAAGTGCTGGACCACTGAGCTGCACCACAGCCCATTTTTTTACTTTGTGAGACAGGGTCTCACTAAGTTATGCAGACTGCCTCTGGTCTCGAACTTGCAATCCTCCTGCCTCTGCCTCCCGAGTCGCTGGGATTATAGGTGTACACCACTGCACCTGGTTCCTTAATCTTTTAAATCTCATGACAGCAAAACCCCTCTGACACTTGCCCAAGCCCATCACTATTTAGGAAGAAGTTTTGTTCATGCCCGTCTATTTTTCCTGCATTCTGCCTTCACCCTTCCCCTCTCCCCGGTTCACATGCCCATCCTTGAACAGTCTGGCCTCTGAATTCTTTCTTCAAGAAGCTCCTATTTCTAGCCCACATGCCACCCAGCCTACTCTCAGTTTTCCCCACGTGACAGAAAACCCAAGTGTCGAGTTGTAAATAACATCATCCTCATGAGACCTATTGACACTCTAATACGGAACGGGTCTCGCATCTGGCAGACTGAATCTTGTGTGTTGTAATTCCAGCTCTCCAGACTCCTGCTGCGCTTTACTCTGCTCGATTCCACAGGCCCATGCTGAGTCCCCTGGGAGACCAGAGGACAGTTGTACAGGCCTTCTGGTCTCCCGGCCGCTGCCCATTGAACTGTCAGGAGCGTTCCAGGAGAAGGGTACAAACAAGCAGTGTCTTTCACCTGGAAAACGATACGCGCATCAACGAAGCAGCTGTTTTTGTATTAATTCGCATGGAAATGTGCCTGTAAAAAATGTATGAATGGTGGCTTTGCACAAAATGTCTTTCAGATCTGTTATCTGCTGCTAGATGTGGTTTCTTTCTTTTTCCATCTATTTATAAGTGTCGGTGGGGTATAGAGTAATAAGGTTTTTTTATTTCCCTTGCACAACGATTACATCACTTTGGGTTACCCTTTCATCAACCTACAAAGGTTATGGAACCCTTTGATTAATATGCAGTAAAACTGATATGCAACTATGGGATGTATTCCTCTATTCTTCCCATGTATTCAAATGGTGACATATAATTGGAGATTACCCTCTCCCCCTTTATGCCTCCATATTGTTTACCCTCCCGATTCCCCCTCCCAAAGCCCTCATTTCCTCCCCTGCAGTCCCCTCCCTCCTTCCTTCTTCTCTACTTACATTTTCCCTTCTTCGCTGAGCCTGACCGTTCATTTTGATACAGACAGACATGGTTTCCACCCATTGACAACTCCGATTCAATCAACAGCTCCAACCTTCCTCTAGAACCCCTGGACCAATTCTGCAGCCTCTGCTCTGTCTCCAACGCCCTGCTGGGGTCTCCAACAGCCCTACCTACGCAGTAAGCCAGTGTCTGTCTCTACCCGCAGGAGTGCGCCTCGACAGAGTGCGTGGGGGCCGGCAGAAGTACAAACGCAGGATAGACGCAGAGAACAGCCCCTACCTGAACCCTCAGCTGGTCCAGCCAGCCAAAAAGCCATGTGAGTACAGCAGACGTGTCTGCTTTCCAGAACGTAGAATCCTCCAGTTGGCTGTGCACCCCCGCGTTGGCGTGCGCACCCCTACCGACTCCAAGGACACTCCTCTCTGTTGGAGAACAGTTGCTCTGTTCCCAAGGATCGTGAGGAGCAACAACAGCTCAACTAATGATCTTTTTTTTTTCTTTTAATATATCTGTGACTTGCTTTTCTCCTCCACCTTTCTGCACCTAGTCATTTTGCAGAAGCATCCGCATACCGATGCATAGCGTAGATAGTGTGAATGTTACATTTCCTGGTTACCGTTATTTGCAGAGGTACATAAAATAGATCATACGGTGATCATTAGTTCATTGGAGCCGTTAGTTTCGGATTTCACAAGAAAGTGGTTTTCGCAGTGCTCACTAACTAAATGAGTTTGGCTGCTCAACCTCCCAATGAAAATACATTAGGGGCCTCATTAATTTGGAGCCATAGAAGTTTAGGGACACTAGCTAGTAATAGATTAAAACAAGAATGGGCCCAACTAATGACAAGCATAGGTTGGCAGTTCCACCTCAGAGACCATCATGGGCATTGCGAATTGTTTTTAAAGTGCTCCTGGTTTTATGACGCCAGGTTGCAATCTGAAAGGGTGACGGGCAGGTCGCTAAAATGCAAACTCCGTTCTCTCTGTCATTAAGTAAAAAGAGCTGGAATATAGATTGAGGCAGCCACTGTATCGCATTTTCTGAAAAATCAGTTAATAGCTGGAGTGGAACAGAGCTGGCAATGTAAGCTGTTTATGCACAGAGTTCACAGGAGGCAGTGGAAGGTATTTTGGTGGGAATTCTCACATGAGGCTGTCTTTTAATTTGTCACAGAAGATACAAGCCACACGTGGCACAGGAAGTTTCTTCTCCAGCCTTTGCAGCAAAGACGTGGGTCACTTCTGGTCTGCTTTCCAGGGAAGGGAAAGTGTCTGCTTCTAATTCAGATTCTCCAGAAGGGGTCGCTGCTGAGCGCCATCCATGGGAACATATGGAAATCTGTTAAACACATAAAACAAGACCCCGAAGTATAAATGGAAGGACATTTTAGCTATGTCAAAGGAAGAGCGACCAGTTTTACATAAAATTAAAGCTTAAGCGAGCATATGGCATCGTTTCTTTTTGCCTTTCCAAAAAACCATTATGTTGATGATACCTTCAATTTTCCAATCTGGCGAGCCCTGCTCAGCCTGCATAAGCTGTCTGACATTCCACAAATACAATCTAGGACTGCATTAAGCAGATTTTGCACATTATAATAAAAACTTCCTGATAATACAGTAAAATGCAATAAACACTAATGCTTAATTTCATTAGAGGTTTAGTTTTTCTTGATTCGATAACATACACGCTGCCCCGTCCTAATTTATTTTATGGGAACGTTGGCTGAAGCCATTGATAGTTCCCTCTCCAGCAAGAAAAATGAGCACTGGCCCATTTGGAAGGCACCATGATTTAGGAGCATCTATCGTTTCCTGTGTAAACCTGAGAAATTGGGAAGTGGCTTGTCAAGTACCTTTAAGAAGATTATAGCCATTTCACGGAGCTCCATTTGTCCGAGATAAAGAGGGCTCCTAATAAATCATTACTCATTATCTAAAAGGCCTCTGTGTTAATTTTCCTTAGTCCATCCAATTAGTGTGTTTTTGTAACAAACATTTATAAAACTTAATTTTCAGATCCTGTCAGATAAATGTCAGAGGCTTTGCCGAACAAGTGGCTGGGGAAATGCCCGCCCCCTGACTGATTGTGCGCAGGATACAGAAGCCCAGGAATGAAAATTGGGTTCTATTGATTCTAATTAGGGCAACATTAAATAAGATTTACCTAGACACAGTGCTGCCGGCTATGTCTATTTCCCCAATGAAGGGGATTTCTAAGCTCCAACCAAATTTCTGTGACCCCCCAAGTTAAGGAGCCATTGCCTGGCATAAAACAGGCTGCGTTTTCTCTGTGCCCAAACAATGCAGCATCATGGTTTCCTTTGGCTGCATTTTTGTGCCCTTTACGATTACATTTTTTTTTTCTCATCCTGAGAGACTGGAGGTTGCAGGCAGGTGGGGCTGCCTTGTCTGAGAAGCTGAAACTTTTCTAAGCAGAACTCAAAATGCAGTGTGTGGTTTCTATTGCACACACAAGAAACAGGCGTCCTTCTTTGCAGAGCCCACCAATTAAGAAGGAATCTATATCATTTTTTTTTCTGCAAAATGTGGTACTTGGGAATACGTCCCCCTAAATCTGCATATTCAACTGAGTGGTCATTGACTATTCATGCCAGGGACTGGCTCTGTGTGACTATTTAAAATAAATATAGTTTACATGGCCATAGTAATAGATTTTAAATATATGGCAGTAAAAATGCTGACTGCAGCTTGGATAAGTCTCCCAGATGAAGACTGAAAGAATGCTGTCTGTAAGTTATCAGAAGTATTATTATTTGGAGTTTAAAACTTATGGCGAAAGGTAAATGGTTTGGTAAATAGAGTTGAAACTGTGGCTGGGTTCACAAAGATCCCATTTAATGCTTGGTTTTCTAGAATAATCATACATAGAACTTACGGCTACGCGAGTTTATTCTGACTCACATCTCCTCAGTTAGAAGAAAGGATGAAACCTAAAGATACGTACAGAAATTGGAAACCAGGCCAACAAGGAAAATCGTTCTGTGAGCCAGGCTTTACGACCTTCCTGTCTCCCTGCCCCCAAGCAATCGTAGCACATTGGACGCGATGCTCTCCGTTTGTCCCCAGTGTTGATTTTATGAAGGATTTTGTTAAACATACATCACAAATTTCAGATGGATAAATCTGACCTGGAGGATGAACTCGGGGCAACAGATAACAAGAGAGGATTCAAGAAGTAGTCACTCGGAAGAGAAAATGCTCTGATGTATAAGTAGGAATGTTTGTATGAAAACTGATAGGGAAAGGAAGGCCTGTGTAATGCATCCCAGAGAGAGAGAGAGAGAGAGAGAGAGAGAGCGAGAGAGAGAGAGAGAGAGAGAGAGAGAGAGAATTATATAGTCAGTAATTCACCCAGGCAGAAGGACCCTGACCTTTGCTCTTCTTTAAAGAAATTAAGACAATTAATGACTTCCATTATTACTCTGGCTATTTGTAGCTTTTTTCCATTTGCATTATAGTCTGCATTGCACTAGTTTGCTGTGGGTTTTATTTTAAAGCTGTTGTATACTATTCAATCTGCTTCCCCAACGCCCACTTAAGAATCAAAGAGTGAACCCAGAAAGAATCTGACTTCTCCTATCTGTTTGCCGTAAAAATGTTTGCTACAGGAGAGATACTCCATTGCAGCCAGGGCAGGGAAAGCAAAAAAAGAAGCAAGGAAGGCATCTTATTCTATGGCGCTGCAGCGGGTTATTTGTTGCTATGAGTTTTCTTAAACACTGTTGAGTATGTGTATGTAGAACTAGAGGTGGAATCTTGTGGGTTTATTGTGAGCTACTTGAATTACTTCTGAAAAAGCAAACCACTCTAGTGTTTCTGAAAGAGATGGACTACTGGTGATCTGGCAGCCTCTGGTCTGATTCCGCAGATAACAAGATCGTCTCCCATTTGTTGGTGGCCGAGCCAGAGAAGATCTATGCCATGCCCGACCCGACCGTCCCGGACAGCGACATCAAAGCCCTCACCACGCTGTGCGACTTGGCCGACCGGGAGCTGGTGGTCATCATCGGGTGGGCAAAGCATATTCCAGGTACGTTTTCCGAAAGCCAAAGGAAATGTTGTGGTTGATTTCCCGGTTTGCCTAGGTAGATTTTGGAAAGTTCCGATTCTTTTTCGCATGGGGTTTTCTAACCTTCACGTCTGCTTTTTATCACACTTATTTCAGACTCACAGCGACCCTGTGTACAACAGGGGAAACACTGTTGTCAGTGCTTCTCTGCTGTCAGTGCTTTTTATCACACTTATTTCAGACTCACAGCGACCCTGTGTACAACAGGGGAAACACTGTTGTCAGTGCTTCTCTGCTGAAGAAACCCTTCATAGGGTTTTCTATGGCGGATTGACTTTTGGGAGTGGGTTGCTGGGTCCTTCTCCCAAACATTTGCCTTTTATCACACTTATTTCAGAGTTTGGCTGATTTTAGTACCATCGCAAACCTGCGTATATTTGTTCTGCCTTGAACTCTTGTTAAGTATTTTCATTTATGAAGGTGTTCTTGCCAATGACTTATAAAGAGAGTGTGACATTTTAAAGCACTGCTTTCTTGCTTTTAAGATTCCAAGCTTTTCCCTAAGGAAATAATTGTACTTTTTTAGTTCTACTTTAAAAAATTGTTAATGTCAGCAATAGGTTAACGCAGCATTTTTTTGTTTTAGGAATAACTCAATTTGTCATTCATGATGGCTACATGTTTTGAGTTGCTCTTGCTATTCCTAAGCTTAGCTTTAGATTACAATTAGATATTCACCATGATTTCATTTATGAATTACAAAATGAATGTTCAACTGACATGATCAATTTTCTCAGGGTGATTTAAAGTAAGTATTTTAAAATATTTTGTTTCTTTTCTCCCTTGCCCCCTACTGTGCCGATACACATAGGCCTTATCATAAGTTTTGAGAATTTAAATCGTCTACTGGAATTATTATTATTTTTTTATTTCTTTGTGCTTGGATCTTCAAGTTGTTTGTAAACAAGTTTTCAAATGATGAGCTATGTTTTTCTGGCACAGTTAACTTATTTCTGTCTCCTTAAACCGGTTTGTCTTTACGCTTTGAGTGCTACAGTAATTTCTTTAATCAAATTGATGGAAGTCCTTTTCCCAGGCCACACTGAAACCAATTTATTGGTCATGATACGCCAGCTATGTTGCTAACAGTCGTAACGAACTGTCAGGCAATATCGCGCCGAGGCTAATTTAAAGTCATTACGCGCGAGGCGTGCAGGCGACAATTTGTTACAGTGGTTGGGAACACAGCTGACATTTCTGAATGGCTTTGTTCTGCGAGGTTCTAGATGAGGCCAAGCAAATTGTAAGCTAATTTAAACATCACTCTGTATTATACCGGCTACTTTGTCTTACACTGCTTGCTAATAAAGCACCCCGAATTAAGTCAAAACTAGTTAAATAGGTTAGCTTGACGGTACTCTTCAGAAAACACCTACGCGCGGGTTACTGCATCTCGGAGAGAGATCCGAATTGGACTTGTGTGGATGGGTGGCATTGCATTTGAGTTTGTAATCCCATCTACACAAATTACACAAAGCAACGAAATAAAAGATACACTACAAGAGGGTGAGGCCTTCTTGAACTCCCACGGTGGGAGCATCCAGAATTTGCCTAAACAGATTATGACTGCTCCGTTGGAAGGGGCGGGTTACTGAAGGGCATTAGACAGAAAGAAACAGAGTTGGCTTGGGGAAGAGGCGCACGCCTTTAATCCCAGCGGCTCGGGAGGTGGAGGCAGGAGGAGCCCAGGCTCGAGGCCAGAGGCCGCCTGCGTAACTTAGGGAGACCCTGTCTCAATTTCAAAAATAAGAAAAGAGGGGTTTGAGGTGCAGCCTAGTGGCAGAGCACCTACGAAATATGCGCGTGGTTCAACCCACCCGTACTGCAAATCAATAAGTAAATAAATAAAGACAAAAAAGGAAATAAAATTAACATCTGTTGAAGCAGCCATAGACATGTTTTTAGGTGATCAACATACACCATTCATATAGTATGGCATTATTTTATATATCTATATATTGGTTTATATATATTTATATATATATTATATATATATTAATATATATAAATATATATAATAGCCTGCAGCCGTAGCCCTGTGGCATCCGATCCCGTCAGATCTCGGAAGCTAAGCAGGGTCGGGCCTGGTTAGTACCTGGATGGGAGACCGCCTGGGAACACCAGAAGCTGTAGGCTTGGGAGAAGGACCTGGAAACCCCCTCCGAAAAATCAGTCTGCCATTGAAAACCCTATGCACAGCAGAGAAACACTGACAATAGTGTTTCCCCTGTTGTACAGAGGGTCACTATGAGTCGGATACCAACTCGATGGCACCTAACAACAACAAATATATATAATATATATATTTATATTATAATAAAATAATATATTTATATTATTTTATAATATATAATATATTTTTATATTTATATATTTTATATATATCATATATATATAAATATATATTTATATTTTGCTGTACATCGGGTCGCTATGAGTTGGACTGGACTCGACAGCACCTAACAACAACAACAATGCTGCTCTCAGTTTACATCATCACACACACGTATGTTTTAAGTTGAGCATAAATATTTATATATTTATATAGATTTTATAATATATAATATACAATAAATTTATATTATAATAAAATAAATATATAAATAAATATAATATATATACATATATTTATAATATATAAAAGGAATGAGGACAAAGGAATGCATCACAGTAACAGGCTGCAGTGCCCCTTGTAAAGACAGTACCTTTAAGTAACTTTGAGTAACAATATCTCCTATGTTTGCAGCGGTAGCCCTGTGGCATCCGATCCCATCAGATCTTGGCAGCTAAGCAGGGTCAGGCCTGGTTAGTACCTGGATGGGAGACCACCTGGGAACACCAGAAGCTGTAGGCTTGGGAGAAGGACCTGGCAACCCCCTCCCAAAAATCAATCTGCCATTGAAAACCCTATGTACAGCAGAGAAGCACTGACAATAGTGTTTCCCCTTTGTTCGGAGGGTCGCTATGAGTCGGATACCGACTCGACAGCACCTAACAACAACAACAACACCACCACTATCTCCAGCGGTGGAGACAATTACCCTCGGATTCTGGGCTCCACCTGAAGCTGAGTTGAGAAGTGGTGGGAGCTGGCGTGATTCTCTCCCTGGCAAATGCCAGCTCAGGTCACTGTGGCCATGGTGACTCATGGCTCTGGTTCTCCTGGTGCCCAGAGGGTGGTTTAAATGATGGCGAGGAAAATCTTGGCTTTTCAGAAAGGGACTAGCAAAATCAGAATTAACCGACGTTCTGTTACATTTTTTAACAACATGGATACCGTACAGTATTTTGAGGTGGTAGAAGAGGGTCCGATATGGAAGCTAGCTTACCTGGAGTTCACAGGCATCCGAGAAGCCCAGAGAGCTCCGTAAAATGAGGGATGGGGAGGTAGAGGGAAAGAGCATGAAGATTCAATCACATGACTGCCTTGGTCAACGTGGCAGTGCGTTCCTGATAAATGAACCAGTTTGGGTGAGTGGGGTCAGAGTCAGATCGAAAGCCAACTCAGAAGTGAAATTTCCAGTCTTAGGCTAGGGTTCAAAACTGCTTTCCTAAAGCATGCTTTGGAAAGAAAATGAACTCTTTTTTTAATATGCTAAAATTCGAGCCTCTGTTACCATTATGCTGTTTGGGAGAGTGGCTGGTTGAAGAAAAACAGGAACCCCCTCCATTGGATGGATTGACAGCGTCTGCAACAATGGGCTTAAACATAAATAAGATTGTGTGCCTGGCACAGAATCGGGAAGTGTTTCCATCTGCTGTACATCGGGTCGCTATGAGTTGGACTGGACCCGACGGCACTTAACAGCAACAACAATGGTGCTCTCCGTTTACATCATCACACACACGTACGTTTTAAGTTAAGCATCTGAGATCAGATCAGTCACCTTGTGCATTCCTGCGAAGGGGCTTTTGTATCCTTACCACTGATACATAAAAGTGAAGGATTCAACAAAAGAAAGTTTCGAAGAAAAATACATATGGAATGGGCTTTGCTTTTTTATCAGTAAATAGAATTAGTTGGCTTAGACGAATAAATCACATAAATGGGAAAGTGTGTTGTGCTGAAGCCGCGAGCACACTTTATCTGTGGAAAGAGAAAGATCAGGAGGGCTTTAGAAATTGCTCGACTTCCGTGGCGGGAGCGTAAGGGCATGGGGACAGATGAGGGTGGCCTAATAGCCCTTTTAAGAATGACAGGGCTCGGCCATTAGCATCCTTTTATATCTTTGGAAATTGCTCGGGCCTCGCTTTTCTGGTTCCTATCTGCCTGACTCTTTTTTATTTCTCTTTCAATTCCATCCGCGCTCGGATAAGCGCGCGTAACACAATATGATTGAGCTGTAAAACGCAGCACTGTCCCCTCTAATCTCTCTTATGTAGATACGCGGCACAGCGCCCGCCACTCCATTCTCTCTCCATTGTTGGCCTTTTGCAGAATGGGCTGCCAAGGAACGCAGGCTCTGTCAGATATTCGAGCTAGGTTTCACAGGGGGAGATAAGACAGCTATCGGGCCCTGCAGTCAGATCTATTATTGTTCTTTGTGGCTGATTAAAATATTACTATGTACTGGGGCTTTGGTAGCAAGAGGCGGAATGTGCTTAGTGAGGAGTGCTTTAAAAAGTATAACCCACATTAGCCATTGTAAGTGGCTTAAATATCCTTAGGGATCCTAACAGACAGCTTACTTCAAAAGGACAGAGATGGATTTGAACAATTAACTGAAGGAGTAGAGTTTTTTTTTTTTTTTTTTTTTTTTTTTTTTTTTTTTTTTTTTTTTTTTTTTAGTTTTTGAGACAGGCTCTCGCTAAGTTACACAGACTACTGCATCTGGTCTTGAACTCATGATCCTCCTGCCTCCACCTCCTAAGCCTCTGGGATGACAGGCATGTGCCACTGCACCTGGCTCATGAGTATAGTTTTTTATTTTTTTAAATATTTTTCCTTTTACAATATGGCAGATTACCAGATGCCTTGTATAATTTTAGCAACAAGCCGATACCTACTAGCAAAGAAGGACTTTACTCAAGTGTGGGAACCCTGTAGTCACATTCTTAAAGTGATGTCTTTCGTAACAGCATCAAACAGGAAAACAAAACCTGCAGTTTTTCTTCATACCAAGTGGAGGCAGGAGATTTTAAGCTGTAAAAGAAAACCATACGAGGAGTATGAAGTGATAAAACCATCTTTAAGTATATTTCATCACATAAGAAACAGAACTCTAAATGATAGAAAACCAATATTTGCCATTTACTCTGAAATGTTTTACGTAAAAATATTCAGTTAGGAGACTATATCAAAAATTGCCCATTGATTTAGCTTTTTATGGTTTTCTCAGCCAAAGTGTCTAGAGTTTTCTTCAATGGCAGAAATCTGTAAAGAATGTGGATTAAACTGCTTGCATGTGATGGCATCAAGTTTGTAGAAGGATAACCAAGAATATTTTAATATTTCTTGTGAATGATACTGTTTGCAGATACAGTTACTTTTCAAACAAACTTTATAGAGAGACCAATTTTAAGCTCATGTTATCCCCCAAGTAAAATCGTAGGGGTTTTATTTTTTTAAATACTCATAATAAGGTATTAGTGAATAAAATTCTCAACTTCAATAATTAACTAAGATAGGAATAAAAGTACAAAAACATGGCAGAAATACTTACTTTAAGATTATGTCTCCATTTATAGTGCAAAGTATATTTTCATGTATAATCTGAGATCAGTTTGTTGTATAAGAAGCAGGGCATAGTTAACTAATAATGAGTCATGCTGCATATAAATAGCATCTCATAGGTTTTTTTTAATCTGTATCATCAGAACTTGATAAGAGTTTATTGATTAGTTGATGTAAACATGCATAGCCCAAAACTTTAACTGACCTTGAGGTCTCACCCTCCACCCCATCCCATAACTAAGTTGACATATAGTTGTCATGAATGAATTAAAGCAGTTGAACCCCTTTTCTCAGGATTAATTTCCTGGTTTATGTAACTCAGTGATTTAAGAACTGTGAAGTATTTGAGTCTTTTAGTTAAGTAGACAAAGGGTAAATAAATATGAGACCCAAAGCCCAGACAATTAATAAAACTACATAAGTTTTAAAGATGCTCAGTTATTAAATATGGGGAGGTGATGCTTAATATACCCTCATAGTTGTATACCTGTGCCTATAGATTACACTGAGTCTGGAGGTAGAATCAGAGAGTAAAATCAGAAAACTTGAGCTACAGTTGAGTAACTTTTTACGCTATTTCATTGCACTAACCTTTCATTATATTCTGAACATCAAATGAAGAGAAAAATCCACACACAAATCACATACCTATGTATCATTCATTTGCAAATAATAAAGCCTGACCCAAGAGCAAAGCATTCAAGGTTCGTTTTTATTTCCAAGATACTGCTCAGAGATGGTCATTTGATTACAATGAAAACCAAGTGATCCCAAAAGTTAGTATCCATAAAAGTCATTCTAACATATATTTAGAACAGACTCCCAATTTTAATAGACAAGAGGGAAAAGCTTATTTAACTGGGAGGATCATTGTATAGATATTAGCTTTCTATCCTGGGTGGGAGGACCATTATAGTCTAAATAATTTAGTTTATCCTCTTTGGACCCAGCAACCCACTCCCAAAAATCAATCCACCATTGAAAACCCTATGAACACCAGAGAAGCATTGCCAATAGTGCTTCGCCTGTTGTACACGGGGTCACTATGAGTCAGATATGGACTCCATGGCACCTAACAACAACAACAACAACAAAATAACAAAGTTTATCAGTATTCGAAATCATAATTGTGATCTAGAAGTATTATTGTTGGTAGATGCCGTCGAGTTGAGTCTGACTCACAGCCACCCAAGGTACAACAGAACTAAACACTCCTGACACTGTCATGCCCAGAACTGTGTCAGTGCTTCTCTGCTATTTATAGGGTTTTCAGCGGTGGATTGTTTCAGGAGTGGGCTGCCTGATCCTTCTCCCATTTTTGCAGTGCTAGAAATCAAACCCAGCACCTCAGAGAGCACAGCACAGCATTCTACCAACTGAGCCGAACCCCATCCCCTGATAGAGAAATAGCACCAGTAAGTTGAGAAATACATTGTGGAAAAAGTTTGAAGTTTCACCGAAGGACTCTTTGATTTTCTGTAGCTGTCCTCGCTAGAAATGAAAAGCAGACCAACAAAGAGGTAGTGAGCTGTCCTTGGTAGAAATTCAAGTTCGAGAGAAAACCCAAAGCTCATTAAAGATGCTCACAGAGTCATACACTCGCCTGTCATTACTGTCATTGGTGACCTAACGCAACACTCTGCCATCATACTGAGTTTCCTGTGCTCATGTCACCTCTAAACAGTTTTGCTTCTGTTAGTTACTTGTGTTGTTGTTGTTGTTAGATACCATTGAGTTGGTTCCAACTCATAGCAACCCAATGTACAACAGAATGAAACACTACCGAACACTGTGCCATGCACAGCACTATTGTCAGTGCTTCTCTGCTTTTCATAGAGTTTTCAATGGCTATTTCAGGAGTGGGTTGCCAGGTCCTTCTCCCAAGCCTACAACACCTGGTGTTCTCAGGAGGTCTCCCATCCAAGGACTAAGCAGCCCCAACCCTGCTCAGCTCCCAAGATCTGACAGGAACGGATGCCAGGGTGCTATAGCTGTAGACAGTCAGTTATTTGTTGTTGTCGTTAGATGCTCTCAAGTCAGATCTGATTCATGGCAACCCTCATAGTGTTTTCAATGGCTTATTGTTTTTGGAATGGTTCTGGCAGTGGGCTGCCACGTCCTTCTCCCATTTTTGTGGTACCGATCTAAGCTAAACCCCAGCCCCACTGGTTACCAGGCACCCCAAAAACATATTTACCATCCATGCAAAGTCATGATCCTGCTTACCTGTGATCAAAAAGGAATCATAACTTTATAGTAATCGTTGATTACGACCTAAGTGTTTCAGTGTCTGCAACGTCCATTACACTGTGCCCAGTACTATGGGAGATTTACAAGATCTGCTTGACACGGTACCTTTTCTGAGTCATGTATTTATGTCTGCATGGGTATGTTGGTGATGATCTCCTTGATTTATAACTTCATTAGTTTTAGACCTGTATTACTCACTTTATTCTTTTTTGTGGAATTAAGATTTAAATATAGAGGAGCTATCATCTATATGCCTGCAGCTGTAGCCCTGTGGCATCCGATCCCGTCAGATCTCGGAAGTAAGCAGGGTCGGGCCTGGTTAGTACCTGGATGGGAGACTGCCTGGGAACACCAGAAGCTGTAGGCTTGGGAGAAGGACCTGGAACCCGCTCTCAATAATCAATTTGCCATTGAAAACCCTATGAACAGCAGAGAAGCACTGACAATAGTGTTTCGCCTGTTGTATGTAGGGTCGCTATGAGTCGGATACCGACTCGACCGCACCTAACAACAACAACAATCATCTATATAGCTGGATTTAGCTCAATTCTTAAAGTGCCTGCTCTGCAGTCTCTGAGGACCCAGGTTCGATCCCCAGCACTGCAAAAATGGAAGAAGGACCTGGCAATCCACTCCTGAGGCAGTCCTGAAACAATCAGCCACTGAAAACCCTATGAGGGTCGCTATGAGTCGGACCCAGCTCAATGGCACCTAACAACAATAACAACATCACCTACATAGAGATTTTGTTTGTTTTGCAGCACTTGTTTGGTTATTTGCTTGTTTTGGGAGACAGGGACTTGCTCTGTGGTCTAGGCTGGCCTTGACCTCACAACCCTTCTGCCTCGGCTTCCTGGGTGCTGGAATGCCAGGTGTGTGCCACGCATCTGGCCTGGATAGTTCTCCATCACTTCCAGATCACTTTCACCATGCTTGCTTGACGTCCACAGCAATTCTGTAGGGAGCATTATTCTTACTGCTGTTGGTGTTAGGTGCCATCGAGTCCTGTCTGACTCATAGCGACCCTCATAAGGTTTTCAATGGCTGACTGTTTCAGGATTGCCTCAGGAGTGGATTGCCAGGTCCTTCTCCCATTTTTGCGGTGCTGGGAATTGAACCCAGGACCTCAGAGACTGCAGCCCAGCGCTCTACCCACTGAGCTACATCCCAGCCCCTTATTCTTATTCGCTCCAGTTTATAGTTGGGCAAACTCCAAAGCCAGGAGTTATGACTGGTACTGGATAGACGTTGCTCAGACCCCTGGTAAATCAAACCTAAATGACATATAGATATAGTTTTGCCACTAGCTTCCTTATGTCTCTCTTCCCACTCTTCATCTGCTTGTGCCATATCGCATTTTATAACAAATTTAGGCTCACGCGACACAGTCACGCTATCTCTGAATTCTGTCTGTGCATTTCCAAAATGAAACGTTACAAAGAGGGAGACTGACCAGCAGAGGAAATGTATAACACCGCTTAAAATCAATAATCATCAAGATACTGGATTGATAGTGTACCCTGGTCATCCCCGATCACGAATGTTCACGAAACAAGTCCGTCACTGTTCAGCTGCTCCTCAGAGCCGAGACAGGACTCGAGGGCACCTGACAGCAGCAACAGAGTTGGGGACGTCCTTAAATGATGGGTTGCTACTATCACGTGCTCCCCATCCCTGGCTATGTTCGCGCCTCCTGGGTGTTAAGTTTGACAGAAGCTCAGAGGTGGACTGGAGCAGAGAGGCGGCGTTCCAAAAGGCATTTCTCTGCAGAAAGAATGGCAGCTCCTTCACTAGACATAGGATTGGCTTCTGCATGCCTCCCGCCTTTCCTTCCTCCCTTCCTTGCACAAGCACTTGCTGAACTCTGTGTCAGACCCGGCTATGCGCTAGGGACACACAGCTGATACAGGACAGGTTCTTCCTTGACTCTCACACCAAGCCAGGTGGTTCAGAAAGATGAATTAGGAACGCCTGTGATGGCAGGCATCCAGGCAGCCACCTGGAGACAGGGAGGGAGGAGGAGAGCGGGAGACCTAGGCAGGACTCCAGCATGGGTCTTTGAATCTCATGGGAAGGCAAACAAAACTCCCAATGAAGGCCAAGGAACGGCCCTGAACTTTTTAATTGAGAGTGCCCCATTGGAAATTACTTTTTTTTTTATTGGAATTTTTTTTTTTTTTTTTGGCAGTACTGGGGGTTGAACCCAGGGCCTCGTGCCTGCATGCTCTGCAAATGCTGGACCACTGAGCTGCACCCTCAGCCCATTTTTTTACTTTCTGACACAGGGTCTCGCTAAGTTACACAGACTGCCTCTGGTCTCGAACTTTCGATCCTCCTGCCTCTGCCTCCCCAGCTGCTGGGATTACAGGTGTGCACCACCGCGCCCGGCCTTTATTGGAAATGTTTAACATACAACTTAATGTGTTTCATTCAGACATGCGTTTTACTGTGACATTTCCATATATGCGTTTCATTGTACATTGCACAGACAAATTCCCCCTTACCCTCTTGTACACCTCCTCCCCCTTCTTCCACACCCTCACCAAAGGCCTCTCTTCTATCTTTCTGTGGGATTATTTTTCTATATGCCCTGGCATCCCAATTATGATTTAGGTCCACACTTTTTTCTGTAGTGATCTATATTTTTACATTGTCAGTAGTATTACATGAATAATCTAGCCCATTTGTATTATTACCATTCTTTAGTATTGTTGGTATTATTACAATTATTTCCTGAACAATTAAAGTTGGGCCGTTTACTTTGAGGTCACCCTCTCTCTCATTCCTCGCTCCTCCTTGTTCCTCCTCCCCTCCTTTTTTCTCCCATCATCTCTTCCTTTTGCTCGATCCCTCCCTCCTCCTTTCCGCTCCCTAAATTGTCCCTTCTCCACTAAGTTGACTTTATCTTTTTATTATGGAATTTGCTTTTAAGAAAGCTGACTCCATACTTTCTAAAATAATGAGCTTGCCTTCCTGAGTGGGGAGGATTTCTGTCTGTCCAGCGTCGTAAAATATGTCATGGTGTTCCAGCAAGTTCATGGCCATGGCTAAGCTTCTCTGAATGATCAAAGATCGGACAAGTCTGCCATCCACCATCACCGCTCCTAACCCTGAATGGCCTGAGATGCACCTGACAATTGTCATCATATTGGCCTCCTGTACACGTGGTCCGAGCCCTATCTTTCTTGCTGGTGTTCTGCTTTTTATCAGTGGAGCTGTTGCTTCTGACTTTTAGGTCCTTTTCGGAACGACTTGATGAGTTAAAGGAGAAAACCGCTGGGGTCTGGTGGGAAAATTGTTGCCTAAAAGCTGGTGTGATGAGCAGAATCCACGTATGCTGAACGCTTGGCTCACCAGCTTTTCTTTCTCTAAAGGAAACCTTGGGGCGGCGTAGAGAACGGGCTGCAGGCCCTGCCCTGTGCTCCCTCCGCTCCACTGACCCCCCATTCCCACCCGGTTCCACTTCCCTTAGTGGCTGCCTGCACTTTTCCCCCTGCGCCCCCTTTATCTGCCTCAGCCAATCTCCAAATGAATGCACGTCTCTGCTGGCCTTGGCTTTGACACTTTGGATATATTGATTAATAGTTGCCCTAAGCTCCTTTTAGCAAATCAAATTTTCACTTTTAGCAAGGATTTCGCCTCTGATTTATTCAGCAAAGTGAAATGCACTAAATTGACTTTGACATTCAGGGAAAACGGCTGAAAAACAAAGAGCAGACGAAAGAGATATAAATTGTGTGGCAGCTGGAAACTTCAGGCACCAGAAAAACAGTTTTCTAGAGAACACAGAGGAATTTTGAAAACACTTTTAAGCAGATAAGTGATTTCTTTAAAAAAAAAAAAACTGTTGACTGCTGAGGTTTTTCTGTTTTATTTTTGCATATCTATCTATATGCAATATATATATACACATACACATGTATAGATATGCAATGTATATCTATACGTATTCGGACAGTCTATTCGGACAGACTGCGTCCCTTTGGATGTCACCGAGACAACTTCCCTGTGAGATGTGCCCAAAAGGACAGGAAAGAGAATAAAAATATATAAAGGAAGGGGGACTCCCCTGTGGACACCCGTATGTGAACACCGCGTATTCGGAATCTACACATATATGTATACATATATGTGTATATATATGCAACATATATACATATATGTGTGTGTATGTGTGTGTATGTGTGTGTGTGTGTGTATATATATATTTGGTTTGGTTTATTTGAAAAGAAAGTGAACTCAGAAATTATGGGACACTATTTTGTATTTTGTGGAGAATAGTACCTGCATAATACCAGTTTGTGCATATGGAAGTTAGTTTATGGAAGCTAGGAAATGACCTGATTACTTTAGAAGAGAAATGTTCAAGTCATCTTGCAAAATCTGGAGTGATTGCCTTCAAATTGCTTGTTGTTGTTGTTGTTAGGTGCCATCGAGTCGGTATCCGACTCATAGCGACCCTCATAGGGTTTTCAATGGCTAACTATTTCGGGATAGCCTTGGGAGTGGATTGCCAGGCCCTTCTCCCAAATTGCTAGGCATGCCTTATAGAAAAAGTAGCGGGCAGCCATAGCAGTGGTAAGGGCCGTGTGTGTGTGTGTGTGTGTGTGTGTGTGTGTGTGTGTGTGTGTGTGTGTGTTCTAAACAATGCTGCCTTTCTCTCACCATCAGCAGAATCTGAAACCATCAGTGTAGACAAACCCTGTCACTTTGCTCTTCTGTGTTTCTTTCCCCCAGAACATCACCCTCAGCTGTTTTCTTGTTCATGACTCAGTCAGCCGACTTCCTTGTGGGACCAAAGTGTAGTGAATGAGTAACCGCCAGGCTTGAGGCACAGGGCGTAGCTCGGATGCGTCAGAAGAAACGGGGCGGGTGTGGACGGAGAGAAGAGGAAGGGGTGGAACTGAGCTCTCTGTGGGCACCTGGGCAGGAATGAAGGCTGTGAGGGCTGTGCGAGGACCTCTGTGATACTGAGATGGACTAGACTGTGGGATCGGCTGTGCTGAGAGCTGTCTGAGGGGTGGAAGGAGAGGAGGGAGGGGTCAGGGCAGCCGGGGTGCTCTGCCTTCACCTCCTTCTTATCTCGTGTGGATTTTCCTTATTAATCACACACGGTGTTCACATACGGGTGTCCACAGGGGAGTCCCCCTTCCTTTATATATTTTTATTCTCTTTCCTGTCCTTTTGGGCAAATCTCACAGGGAAGTTGTCTCGGTGACATCCAAAGGGACGCAGTCTGTCCGAATCAGTGGCATTTTGCTAATCAGAGGTATCTTAACCCTGCCCTCGCCACGCCTCCAGCGCCAAGCACTGATAGACGCCTATTTCACCAAAATCACGCTGCTCTCTCCCCACATCAGGCAGATCTTTGGCCATCAGGAATGACCAACAGTTAGGAGAATTCACCAGAAGAACCCCTGGGATTTAGCTCAGTTGGTAGAGCACTGCGCTGCAGTCTCTGAGATGCTGAGTTCAATTCCCAGCACCGCAAAAATGGGAGAAGGACCTGGCAATCCACTCCCAAGGCAATCCTGAAACAGTCAGCCATTGAAAACCCTATGAGGGTCGCTATGAGTCAGATACCGAGTCAATGGCACCTAACAACAACAACAACAACAACAACTCATATTAACTAGTAAAATTCTCTGAACAGCAGATGTTTCATGGTAAATGGATATCACACCTCCACTTGTTTATCGATGCATGGGATATTTCTCTAAGAAGGATTTCTTTTTCCCAGGGGAAAAAAAAGTATGATTTTTTTTTCTGAATTATGAATCCACAGCTTTCCTTTTTAGTTTTTTTTTTAACCAGGTCCTCCCCTCCCCCAACACACAGAGCAAGAGTTAAGAGTGAGGTCCCTGGTATATGAACTGCAGGTCAGGGGTTGTTGCATCTTTGTTATTGCATTAGGGTCTCTTAGGGTGCGTTGTTGTTGTTAGGTGCCATTGGGTCAGGTTCAACTCAAAACAACCCAATATACAACAGAATGAAACGCTCCTTGACACTGTGCCGGGCCTGACACTATGTCAGTGCTTCTCTGCTATTCAAGGGTTTTCAATGGCTGATTGATTTTTGGGAGTGGGCTTCCAAGTCCTTCTCCCAAGCCTACAGCACCTGGTGTTCCCACGCGGTCTCCCATCCAAGGACTAACCAGGCTGACGCTGCTTAGCTTCTGAGATCTGACAGGATCGGATGCCAGGGTGCTGTGGCTAAAAACTCTTGAGGTATATAGCTCAGGATAAATTTTACATTAATTACAAAGTACCAGCGCATGCATTTTAGTTAAAAACTTGAGTGGATGAATCCTACCCATTGGCAATTCTTTTTTTTTTTTATTAGAAATTTTTAATGTACATCATAATGTGATTCATTTTGACATGCTTTTCATTGTGACAATTTTCATATATGCAATTTGATAAACATTATTCATATAGGTTGCCCCTTACCCTCCCCTATGTTTCCCCCCTCCCCCTTCCCATCTAAGTTTCCCATCCAAGTCTTCTCTATCTTTTACTATGTAGTGTTTTTCTATATGTCCTTCCCCACTGGCAATTCTGATTGCTACTGTGAGCTCAGTTTAGTTGATCTTGAAATTTTACTCACCTTCTGTAAGAATGTAACTTTGCTTCTAATAAGGAAATGGCATTTCCAGTGCTAAAATGGGCATGGTGTCCTCACCCCAAGGTGTTCATATTATAAAATTAAGAAGAGGGAAGAAAAGGCCAGTCTCTTCAACTGGATTTAGATGGAGAAGTTGAGAACGAATGTATAGGTCAGGATAGGAGCCTGTCCAACTTCGGGGAACCCTCTGAGCCCAGTTAAAGACCATCCCTCCAGGGGTGTCTCTCCAAAGAGCAGCTACGTCCTCTCTGTGTGAAGAAAGCTTCATGCCTATTTAACAAACATTGTTGTTGTTGTTGTTGTTGTTGTTGTTGTTAGGTGCCGTCCAGTTGAGTCAGACTCATAGCGACCCTATGCACAGCAAATCGAAACACTTGCCGATTCTGTGCCAGGCACACGATCTTATTTATATTTAACCCTATTCTTGCAGATACTGTGTCAATCCATCTGATGGAGAGTTTTCCTTTTTGTTGTTGTTGTTGACCTGCCACTCTCCCAAACATGATGTCCTTCTCCAGGGATTGTTCCCTCCTGACAACATGTCCAAAATACGTAAGATGAAAGATGCAGTCTAGCCATCCTTGCCTTCCAAGGAGCACTCTGGTTGCATGTCTTCTAGGACAGATCTGTGGGTTCTTTTGGCATTCCATGGTATATTCAATAGATGTCTCCAGCACCATAATTCAAAAGCATCAATTCTTCTCCTATCTCCCTTATTCAGTGTCCAGCTTTCACAACCATAGGATGTGACTGAACACACCATGGCATGTTAGGAAAGGATTAATTTCCTGAACTGCTGGGGCCCTCTGCCAGTCAGCACGTTTACACAGAGCATGTAGTGGCCAGGGCTGAGGAGGGAGGGAGAGAGGTGCAGAAGCTGGGGTTTCAGAGACGTCTGCCTCCTCCCAATGTAGTCTGCACTTTAGAGAAAGAAAATAAACTCAAGCTGCTCCTATCTTGGGATTTGTCTGTGTCTGGGCATCTTCAGTACAAATTTGTACACCTGAAAGGCACATCCACCACCCAAAGTAGTTTCAGCTATAAAGTTTCTTGGAATGACCATTTAGGGAAAAGCACAGAATAAATTATTTCAAGTTTTTCAGAATTACTGCTCTGAGTTGCTGTTATTCTGAAATAGAGGGCTTTAGGATAGATTTTCCCAAAGCTTTATTTTAATTTTATTTATTTTTGCAGTACTGGGGGGTTGAACCCAGGGTCTTATGCATGCTTTGCAAGTGTTCTACCACCAAGCTGCTCCCCCAACCCATTTTTTACTACTTATTTTGAATCAGGGTCTCGCTAAGTTATGCAGCCTCCCTCTGGCCTCAAACTCGCGATCCTCCTGCCTCTGCCTCCTGAGTTGCTGAAATTACAGGCATGTGGCACCGTGTCCTGCATTCTCAAAGCTTTTTAAATGTACTTGCTTATTTAGAAAAATGCCTAGATAAGGTGTTGTGATACTCTTTTTCAATATATGAGATCATGGTGGAGTGAGATTCCATCCCCTAAATCAATTCTGAGGTGAAAGAGCTGAAATGGACCTTAGAGATCATCTACTGGATCTTTATATGTTAAGAAGAGGCCATGTACTGTAGTGGACAGTGGACAGCCTTTGGAGTTAAAGACCCTGGTTCAAATTCTATTATTTCTGTATGCCAGGAATTTAGTTTTCCTATGTGTTAGGTGCCTACAGCCATAGCTCTGTGGCATCCGATCCTGTAAACATCTTGGAAGCTAAGGAGGGTCGGGCCTGGTTAGTCCTTGGATGGGAGACCGCCTGGGAACACCAGGTACTGTAAGCTTGGGAGAAGGACCTGGCAGCCCACTCCCAAAAATCAATCCACCATTGAAAACCCTATGAATAGCAGAGAAGCACTGCAATAGTGTTTCACCTGTTGTACACAGTGTTGCTGTGAGTCAGCATCTAATAACAACAACAGTATGTTGCTAGGACAATGCTATGAGCTAATGCAGGCCAACTACCTAATCCAATCTTGGCATGTGATTTTAAATGTTAATTAATGTTAACTGTCTTAACTCACTCGGGGCTGGGATTTAGCTCAGTTGGTAGAGCACTGCACTGCAGTCTCTGAGGTCCAGAGTTCAATTCCCAGCACCGCAAAAATGGGAGAAGGGCCTGGCAATCCACTCCCAAGGCAATCCCGAAACAGTCAGCCATTGAAAACCCTATGAGGGTCGCTATGAGTCGGATACCGACTCGACGGCACCTAACAGCAACAGCAGTCTTAGCTCACATATTTGTTTTAGAACAAAAACAATTAAGACCAGAAAGTTAAATGACCTACAGAAGGCCACAAGCTAGGCAGACACATTGTTGAGACTAAAGGTCAGGTCTTTTAGCTTCCAGTTCAACCCTATTGATAGTCATCATTGTAACTAACAGTTTTTCTGAAAAGAACATACATCTTTATGCATATTAGATGCAAATTATTAACTTTATTCTCTGTTATTATATTACATTACTTATATATTTTATATGGATAATGTTTGTCTTAGAGATAGACTAATAGTGACAATGTTATAGACAACTTATTTTGGTATGTTTTAAAAACCGCCTATCACAGATTTTAGCCAATAAACCCATGTTATTTTTTGATATAGCCCAGAAATAGTGTCTGGATATATCAGATGCAATCACTTTCTGAAGGATTATTAGTCTATGGCTGTCAGTCAGAATCCTTCTATTTCATACAGGTGGATATGTTGTTTGTTGTTAAGTGCCTTCAAATTGGGTCTGACTCATAGTGACCCTATGTACAACAGAATGAAGCACTCCCCGATTCAGTGCCAGGCACATGATCTTATTTATGTTTAAGTCCATTGTTGCAGACACTGTGTCAGTCCATCTAGTTGAGGGTCTCCCTTTTTTTCATTGACCTGCCACTCTCCCAAACATGATGTCCTTCTCCAGGGATTGGTTCGTCCTGACCACGTGTCCAAAATACGTAAAACGTGGTCAAGCCATCCTTGTTTCCAAGGAGCACTCTGGTTGCACTTCTTCTAGGATGGATCTGTTGGCTCTTTTGGCAGTCCATAGTATGTTCAATTTTTATCTCTAGGACTATAATTGAGAAGAAAAATTCTTCTCCTGTCTCCCTTTTCCAATGTCCAGTTTTCACAACAGTATGATGTGACTGAAAATACCATGGCACGAGTCAGACACAACTTTACCTTCCATGTAACATTCTTTACTTTTCAGCACTTTAAAGAGGTCTTTTGCAACAGCTTTTCCCAGAGCAATGCATCTTTTGATTTCTTTACTGCTGCTTCCATAGGTGTTGATTGTAGAACCAAGTAAAGAAAAATCTTGGACAACCTCAATCTTTTCTCTATTTATTGTGAATTTGCTTAGTGACCAAGTTGTAAGGATTTTTGTTTTGTTGATGTTGAGTCACAATCCACACTGAAGGCTGTGTTCTTTGATCTTCATCAGTGAATGTTTCAAATTTTCTTTACTTTCAATAAGCAATGTTGTGCCACCTACATAATGCTGGTTCTTAATGAGTCTTCCTCCAATACTGATGCTGCGTTTCTCTTCATAAAATCCAGTTTCTTGGATTATTTGTTCAGCATAGAGATTGAAGAGGTATAGTAAAAGTATAGAGCCCTGATGCACACCTTTCTTAACTTTAAACCAAGCTGTATTTCCTTGTTCTGTTTGAACAACTACCTCCTGGTTCATGTACAGATTCCTCATGAGTACAATTAAGTGCTCTGGGATTCCCATTCTTTGAAGTGTTATCCATAATTTGTTATGATCCACACAGTCAAATGCCTTCACATGGTCAATAAAACATAGATAGACATCTTTCTGGTATTCTCTGCTTTTGGCTAATATCCATCTGACATCAGCAATAATGTCCCTAGTTCCATGTCCTCTTCTGAATCTGGCTTGAATTCCAGCAATTCCCTATATACTGCTGCAGTTGCTTTTGAATGATCTTTGTTGTTGTTAGGTGCCATTGAATCAAGTCTGACTGGTAGTGACCCTATGTACAACAGAAGGAAACACTCTCTGACACTGTGTAATCTTTAGAAAAATTTTGTTTGCTTGTGATATTATGATATCACTTGATAATTTCCACATTTGGTTGGATCCCATTTCTTGGGAATAGGCACAGATGTGGATCTCTTCTAGTTGGCCCGGTAGCTGTTTTCCAGATCTCTTGGCATAAACACGTGAACACCTCCAGTGCCGCATCTGTTTGTTGAAACATCTCTGTTGATATCCCATCAATTCCTGGAGCCTTGTGTTTTGCCAGTTCCTTCAAGGCAGCTTCCACTTCATGGTCTGTACGACTGGTTCCTGATCGTAGGCAACCTCTTGAAATGATTGGCCATCCACCAATCCCTTTTTGTATTATGACACTGTGTATTCTTTCCCTCTTCTTTTGGTGTTTTCTACTTTGTTTAATATTTTCCTTTTAGAATCCTTCACTGTTGGCACTCGAAGCTTGAATTTTTTTCTTCAGTTTCTTAAGCTTGAGTAAAACAGAGCTTGTTCTTCCCATTTAGCTTTCTATCTCAAACTCTTTGCACAAACATTGAGCAGCCAAATAAAAGAAAGACATAACAAAGTTAAAGAACTAAACAGATTTCCAAGGGAGCTTGAGAAGACAGAATCAACTATTGTAATGCCAGGTAGATAGAGTAGAGACAAATCCTTCACTGAGGTTTGAGCTTGAGAAAAAATACTCAACAACCCAAAGTGACTAAGACATAGGTTATAGAAGAATTGCCAAGCATCTTGACACAGAACTAAAAGTAATCTAGACAATGTTGTTGTTGTTGGTAGGTGCTATCAAGTTGAGGCTGACTCCTAGTGACCCTATGTACAACAGAACGAAATACTCTCCAACACTGTACCATGCCTGGCACTATGTCACTGCTTCTATGCTGTTCATAGGATTTTTGATGGCTGATTAGTTCAGGATTTTTGTGGGGGGTGGTGGTGAAGGGCTGCTAGGTTGTTCTCCAGACAATGTTGTTTTTGTTAGGTGCCATCGAGTCCATATCCAACTCATAGTGACCCTGCATACAACAGGCAAAACACTATTATCAGTGCTTCTCTGCTGTTCATAGGGTTTTCAATGGCGCATTAAAATTTGGGAGTGGGTTGCTGGGTCCTTCTCCCAAGCCTACAGTACCTGGTGTTCCCAGGTGGTCTCCCATCCAAGGACTAACCAGGCCTGACCCTGCTTAGCTTCTGAGATCTGAAAATAAGTGTATGAAGTAACACAAATTCGTCAGGTGGCCTAATTTAAAAAACATATTTGAATGTACAGTGTGGACACGGATGCCATCTTTGCAAAAACTGTTTCCATCAGATGATTATATAACTCTTGGTTAAAATTAGTTTGTGACTAATGCATGGGTTGTGGGTTACTGGTGCATTATCTAACCCACTCCACCCAGTGAGGACCCTCACACATATGCATTGCTCTTGATCTTAAACTGAGAAGGCAGTTGTAGATAGTTGTTGTTGTTAGGTGCCGTCGAGTTGGTATCTGACTCATAGCAACCCTGTGTACAACAGGTGAAACACTATTGTCAGTGCTTCTCTGTTATTCATAGGGTTTTCAATGGTGGATTGATTTTTTGGGAGTGTGTTGCTGGGTCCTTCTCCCAAGCCTACAGCACCTGGTATTCCCAGGTGGTCTTCCATCCAGGTACTAACCAGGTCCGACCCTGCTTAGCTTCTGAGATCTGACGGGATCGGAAGCCACAGTGCTACAGCTGCAGGCTGCAGTTGTATACAGTCACATAGAATTACTTACTATTTAATTTGAGCCTGACCGTAGCATATTGGTGTGGTTGAATAATTTGTGGGTGGTGGTGGGGGTTGAACCCAGAGCCTTGTGCGTCCCAAGCATGCACTCCACCACCAGCCTCCACCCCAGGCCTTGAGTCTGTTTGTGTGGGCTGAGAACGTGTGGCATGGTTGTCTTCACATCAGCTAGCCTACCATTTGAGATACCCCAAAACTGGCGATCAGCTTTATAAATTCGCTTTGACATTTTCCGAAATCAGCAGCATCCAGTCCCCCAACAGAAATCCCATATGTGATATCTTTCTGCAGCAGGCTGATGCCTCCATGCACTGCACAGAAGGACATATGGAGAGCCTGCCATCAGAGAGATGCGATACTAAAGCTAGACTCCTGGGGGGACAGGCTCTGCCATTATTTCAGTCCCGGGATGCATCATTTATGTCTTCTCAAGATACTTCTTGAACTTTCCCGTCCAGCCTGTGTTTTGTGGCTCCTTGGGAATCTACCTCACTTAGCCCAGAGTCTTGACTCAGTGTTTAGAGACAGACCCAAGTCAGATGTCACTCTTGTTCCCTGGCTCAGTATTTCGGGTTTGCCACGCTGTGACTCTCCGTTCCCGTGGCCAGAATATCGGTGAGATGCCGTGGACTGGATGGAGGGCCAGCGTCTGCCTGAACCACTTTT
The DNA here is from genome assembly GCA_007922755.1 of Pedetes capensis. Lineage (NCBI taxonomy): Eukaryota > Metazoa > Chordata > Mammalia > Rodentia > Pedetidae > Pedetes > Pedetes capensis. The sequence goes on along the minus strand of VMDO01004938.1, from coordinate 54,138 downwards.
TTGTGTTCTTTTCAAACCAAGTGTAGATGATGGCTCTGACACCATTTGGCTTTTGAATGACCAAACCAAGTCAGACACTGCATCTCTCTGTGAACAGAGCCCTGTCTACTGCATCGGGGAGGGTGGCCCTCTTTTTACTTCAAGAAAAGCCTCTGAATTTACCGTGCCTTGCTGTGGATCACTGGGCGGATCATAGCTACCGTTTTTCTGGAGATCGCTAAGGTCCTCGCGCATCTCCCGCTGTTCACTCCTGATCCTCTGCGCCCACTCTGTTTGGAGGCCTGGGCGCCATGTCGCCTCTGTCTTCCCCTTGTTATCTCCTTATCCGGGCTCTCAGAATCCCTTTGTTTATTTGAGGCGACAGGAAGACAGCGTAGAGGCTGCTTAGTCAGGGATATCAGCCTTGTTGGCAAGGAGGTGATTGCCAGTTGAAAAACAAGGCATTATTGCTCATTTTTTCCCTCTTATTAGTTTGATTACATTTGCAAATCAAATCAATCCATCAGACATGATCAGGCCTCGTCCGCATTTTAAGGAATAGTAATCTCGGTCTAATAAGATGCAAATGTGTCACATCGGTAAGTAACCAATAAATCATCGTCTTGTCTTTGGCAATCATTAAATATCAGAACCAACAGTCAATTTTTAGTATTTTCAATTTGCGATATGCCGCTGGAATATAAAGATAGATGGACGTAATTACACAAACCAAACACTATTTCAGTTCATTCCAGACAGCAAATTTAGTGGAAGGTATAACTGGCTTGTCATCTCAGTACATTATGCCTCGCGGTTCACCCAAAGTTCACAGACAAGCTTCACACGGACATTGCTTTTTTTTTTTCTTTCTTTTTTTTTTTTTTCCTCAACTTCTAACAACGTCCGCACAATGGCCGGCCAACTTTGATGTGAGGACTTGAACTGAGTTCCGCCCGGCTGTGGAAGTCGGATGAGAGGACAGAAAACACACGCTCTTCCATCCGATGCTGCTGGTAATACCAGCTTCAATCTTCCGCACCTTCTGTTTAAGAAAAGAAACCCACAAATGTCAAAACAGAGAAAAACAAGAGCAGCCAGGGCTTCCTAGATGACCTGTCCCATCCTCATCTGTTTGGATGACATTGCTGCCCTCAGGAGGGGACGTGAACAGGAACTTGGTTTTTCTAAGTTTCGGATTTAAGAGCTTCTCTGGGTGGACCGGGCTGGGATTTACCTCAGTTGGTAGAGCGCTGCACTGCAGTCTCTGAGGTCCCAAGTTCAATTCCCAGCACCGCAAAAATGGGAGAAGGGCCTGGCAATCCACTCCCAAGGTAATCCTGAAACAGTCAGCCATTGAAAACCCTATGAGGGTCGCTATGAGTCGGATACCAACTCGATGCCACCGAACAACCACAACAACTGGGTGGGCCACCTGTTCTTTTGATCCAAGCCCTTCTCTGTGAAGATGTCCACGTACACAGCACCCTGATGTGGCCAGGGAAGAGGAACCTGTTTATTTTTGGCACACAGGGAAATCTTGATACGTTGGTGCCAATGTTATAATTTCAGGGACAGGAAATATCATTGTTTGGATGGAATTATCTGATCTGAATGTCTTTTCTCTAATTATACTTGCTTTGGCAGCTCAATATCTGCTGATTAACTGTGACACCTGCTGCATTTGTCTGTCTATCTATCTGTCTATCTGTCTGTCTATCTATCTATCTATCTATCTATCTATCTATCTATCTATCTATCTATCTATCTTGCTATCTATCTATCTATCTATCTATCTCTATCTATCTGTCTCTCTATCTATCTATGTGCAGAAATTGCCCTGGCAGAAACACAGGAGCCTTCCCCGATCTCTCTCAGCTCTATTTGAAGATCTCAATGTAACCAATACCCGTACTTTCTTCTCTGATGTCTTCCTCTCTCCTGTCAATTTCTCTTTTTTCTGGGTTCTTATATAAAAGCTACTTTTAAATCATTGATTGATCTGATAATTAAAATTTACATCCCTCTCTCTCTCTCTCTCTCTCTCTCTCTCTCTCTCTGATATTTCCTTTCACCTTCAGCTTGTCAACTTGCTGACATCATTTTTGTTCTTTCTCTTTTCTGCGACAGTTATTGCCTTCTCCAGGAAACGGCACCAAATAGGATGTGAGGAACCTGTGTATATGACCTCGGTGGACCAGCTCCTTATTTGGTGGCGCTTCTTGTAGTCCTCCAGTGACCCCACTGTGCGTTGGCAGACTTGTCACATTCTATATAGTTAAAAAGCAAGGCTTACCCTAGGGCACCCCCATTGCTCTGGCCACCTTGGTCCCTTATCTGCAGTGAGAAAAGCAAACTCTGTGGAATATTACTTACTAAATAGTCCTATTTAAAGGGGGCCAAATTAAACTGTCTGCCGCGTTATTTACTTATTTATTTTGGATGTCTTGATTCTCTTTATGCAGGTCACTCTTCCCAGCAGTGAAATAGGAAATTAAACAAGGCAGATGTGGGCACAGTGTCAGAAAGCGTAGGGTCTGTTGGGAATGTGTACAGGTGCAGAGCAGATCGTAGAATACGGTTCTAAGTGCTCTGAGGGAGGAGGTCAGCGCACCGGGAGTGCACCGCCGGGGAGACTTTGGGAATCAGAGTAGGCTTCCTGAGGGAAGTGACTTCGCTGGTATGTGGTGTATAGTAGTGCTCGGCAGGTACATATATAGGGAGATAGCAAGCACAAGGTTTAAGTAGGTGGTGGTTGTTGTTAGGTCGTCGAGTCAGCATCTGACTCATAGTGACCCTATGTACAACAGGCGAAACAGTATTGTCAGTACCTCTCTGCTATTCATAGGGTTTTCAATGGCTGATTGTTTTTTGGGAGTGGGTTGCTGGGTCCTTCTCCCAAGCCTATAGCACCTGATATTCCCAGGCCGTTTCCCATCCAAGGACTAACCAGGACCGAGCCTGTTTAGCTTCTGAGATCAGATGGGATCAGACGCCACAGTTGTACAGCTACAGGCAATTTAAACATAAGCTTCCTTTTTTAAAATGAAACCTATAATATAGATTGGGGCTGGGATTTAGCTCAGTTGGTAGAGCGACACTCTGCAGTCTCTGAGGTCCCCAGTTAGATTCCCAGCACCACAAAAATAGAAGAAGGACGTGGCAATCCACTCCCAAAGCAATCCACAAAGAATCAGCCATTGAAAACCCTAAGAGGGTCACTATGAGTTGGATGCAACTCGACAGCACCTAACAACAACAACAACGTAATGTAGATCACACAGGTCCATTTTCAGTACCTCTAGCCGATTTTGTTTTTAGCAGAGCAAAAAGAGATCACTTATCGAGGAGCAAAGAACATTCTTTCCTACTTGAAGAGATGGTAATATAGAAGTTGTATTAGACTCTGGTTATAGACAAGGCCAAGACATTTCAAATTTAAACAGTGAGAACCTGCCGCGTGAGGTGGAGGGTAGGGCCTCGAGCCTGCATGCTCTGCAAGTGCTGAACCACTGAGCTGCACCCCCCAGGCCATTTTTTTACTTTTTGAGACAGGGTCTCGATAAATTATCCAGACTGCCTCTGTTCTCGAACTTGCCATCCTCCTGCCTCCGCCTCTTGAGTTGCTGGGATGACAGGCGTGGGTCAGCGCACCAGGCTTAGAACAATATTTTGAATTCGTTTTCTTGAATTTGAACGAGTTTTCTTGGAAGTTTCCTCAGATGCCACCTGGGCGGCCCGTTGGATGCGCGCCACCTGCGATGTATCCGGGCAGGCACAATGCACCATCATTTACTGTAACCAATTCCATGCCATGTCCAAAGCCCCTTCTTTCCTCCCTACCCATCTAAAGGTAGATTTCAAGCCTTCTGCTCCTCTGTGCAAAGCTGGCGTGAAGTTTTCAAGCCCAGCCTGGTCTTTCTTTTGCCGCCCGGCGCGTGTTGCCTGAGGAACCCGGTCTAGAGCCGCAGTGGCCAGGAACCCTTACGAGTGACAGCTGACAGAAGCCATAGACCTTGTGCCTTTGCAGCTCTGCACCAGAACCTCCTTCTCCCTCTGAGCGATTTACATACCACCATGGTATGTTTAATTTGCTTTTTCATCAAATCAATAATGGGTCTAATTGAAAAAATTGGCAGTGCCGCGCAGCCTAGCTACTCATCTCCGCGTTTGCCGGCTAACGGGAGCCTTGCTCGGCTCGGAGCAGACACCTGTGTTTTTGGTGCGCCCCGGCTCCTGACGCATACGAAAACAAACACGAATACAGGTGGAGTGTCTGCCCCGACTGATCCCTGTGCTGGGAGAATTAATCACCTGGCTTTCAGCTTGAAGAATAAAATTTACATCTTTAATGTATGAAATGGATTAACACCCACGCCTGATCATCAATGGGAGGGGATGCGGGCAGATGGGCGGATGCAGCCCCATTTGAACGCACTCCTCTGGATTTGTGGACCTAGTTGTATGCGTGTAGGACCCGGTTTTCATTCAGCCTTGGGTGGTGTTTTAAAAGTTTAGGTTTGAGACTCTTTATATTAACAGCGATCGTGAAAAAAAATTAGCCAGTAATTCAACATAAGGGGCTAACGCTTTGAACTCTGGAAATCTGCCTTCAAAAACTGTGTGATGAGATGTGAGGCTGAAATTTATGTCTTTGTCCCGTGCCAGAGTGGATAGTGAAGGACCCTCATCATCCTCAAGCCAGACTCACTGGGCTTTTACTAGGTGTCAGGCTTGGCACTAAGGGTCTTCTGTTTATTATCTCAGTCTTCAGAGCAAGCCTATTGTTAAGAATTGTCTGTAACACCATTTGATAATTGAGAAAACTGGAGCTTAAAGCAGTTATACAACTTGTTGGGGATCTAAAGGCTGGCAAAATAGAGGAGGTGACACTTTTTTAGGTCTGTTTGATTCGAAACCCTGATCTTTATTTATTTTGTTATCCCAAATTACTTGTCTAAGCTGGTTTTTTTTTTTTTTTTTTAAGTTCTAGCATTACTTTTATTTTTTCACAACAGAGTCTCAAAAGCTCTGCTGGCCAAACGTAGATGTCACTGATGTGTCCAGGGATGGTGGTTAGGTAGTTATTGGAGGACAGCTTGTGTAATTAGCAGGGCTCAGTGCAAAATCAAGGTCCCTGTACTAAACAGTTCTTGGGAATTTCAAGACAATGATGGCAGGACATTAAACCAAGGGAGTCTCCCCGCACAGTTTGTAGGCTGGGCTGGTATTGCGGTGAGAGTTGGAGATTTGGCTTGGGGACACTTTTAGCAAATAAAAATGGCCCCCTTGATTCAAGTTTGTGTATAGTTAGGTCTCAGTAAATGCTACATAGACCAAGCAAGCTAATTTTGATACCATCTTTCTCAACAACTAATAATTCATTTAGGAAGGAAAGATGTTTGACACTATGCCTAACTTGTGGTTGACTGTAGTCATACCACTGTGGTGTCTGATCCTATCAGATCTCAGAAGGTAAGCAGGGTTGGGCCTGGTTAGTATTTGAATGGGAGACTGCCTGGGAACACCACATGCTATAGGCTTGGGAGAAGGACCTGGCAACCCACTCCCAAAAAACAATCAGCCATTGAAAACCCTATGAATAACAGAGAAGCATTGACAATAGTGTTTCACCTGTTGTACATCAGGTCTTTGTGAGTCAAACACCAACTCGAGGACCCCCTAACAATAACTACTTGTAATTCCTACCCAGGGTGATTATGAGTCACAGGGAGTATTTGGCAATGTTCAGAGACATTTTGGTGGTCACAGTGAGGGAGTGGAGAGAGAGCTCTAATGCTTAGAGGCCAGAGATAATGCTAATTACTCAACACTGCACAGAACAGCCTCCTCCACCTCCTGCTCCCAATAAAGAATTATGCCAGGAGGGCTGAGGTTAAGAACCCTGTTTGAAACCATCGTACTTGGGAGGCTTTTGAGGTTATTGTTCCATTTTGCAAATCTTGTAGGTCAATACATAACTATGGTAGTTTTATTACTAAGTGGCCTCTCTTGAACAAAGCTACCTTCATCAACAACATCAACAAGTACTTACAGAGCAACCAAGGTGTATTTGCACCAGTACTTTGTGGCCAGGCAGGGAGTTTTATCTTTGTTATTTGAAAATGAAAAGGAAAGAATGGTGAACTCTAAAAAGTGACCATGGCACATTTGAAATATGAGTTTTCTTGGAAGTTTCAGAGGAGCCATTGATTATGGGGCTAATCACATAAAACTAAAGATGAGACAGGGGGCTGGGGTTTCGCTCAGTTGGGAGAGTGCCGCTCTGCAGTGTCTGAGGTCCGGTTTCGATCCCCAGCACCGCAAACATGGGAGAAGGACATGGCAATCCAATCCTGAGGCAATCCCCAAACAATTAGCCATTGGAAACCCTATGAGGTCGCTATGAGTCAGACATGACTCGACAGTGCCTAACAACAACAAAAAGATGAGACAAGAGTCATTATAACACATCTTATAAACATTCCTTTTAAGAAATTTTATATATATATGTGTGTGTGTATATATATATTATATATATCCATATATGTACTCATCAGACAAACATTTTCTTGTTATTTGGAGATAAATAATGTTTACAAAAATTATAAACAGGTAATAAATGTACATGCTCAAATACATGCTCTGTATATTTAAAATATTTTAATTTTTTTGGGCGGGTATTGGAAATGAACCCAGTGCCTGGCGCTTCCATGCTCTGCAAGTGCTGGACCACTGAGCTGCACCCTCAGCCCATTTTCTTTCGCTTTTTGAGACAGGCTCTCGCTAAATTACGCAGGCTGCCTCTGATCTTGAACTTGCGATCCTCCTGCCTCTGCCTCCTGAGTCGCTGGGATGACAGGCATGCGCCACCGCGCCCGGTCAAATATTTGAATTTTTGACAGAGAAATTTGTTATGGCCTTATAACCGCAGAATAACTCTAGGTGTTTATATTAATCTTGATATTCCTAGGATTTGTGGATGTGTCGCAAGCTTGACAATGAATTGTGTAAGTTTATAGAAAGTTATTTTGCATAATGTGTTATAGGGAGTACTTCTGTGATTACTTGTTAACATATGCACAGCTATATAATGCATCTCTTACTGTTGTTTTCCAATTCTTAAATAGTTTTTTTATCATTTAAGATGAAAGATAGTAACCTTTAATCATATTTTTGGACAGAAATGTCTGTTTAAGTCAATTTATTGGCAGTTCTTAAATTTATTTTTTTAACAGTACCGGAGGTTGAGTCCAGGTCCTTGCACATGCTGGGCAAGTGACCCACCTCTCAGCTGTATCTGCAGCCCCTTTTTTATTGTGTTTTCGATACAGGATCTCCCTAAATTGCTCAGGCTGCCTCCGGCCTCGAGTCTGCGATCCTCCTGCCTTGGCCTCCAGAGATAGTGGGATTGCAGGCGTGCACCACTGCACCCAGTTTATATCACTGCCTTTGAACTGAAATGGTGCCCATTCAAGGATAACAAGTAAAATTGCAACTAGCCCAAGCTCCCTAGAGTATTCTTGGCAGAATATTTGTAATCTCTGATGAACCAGAAAAGGCTTGATATAGACGGGGTGTTGATTGTCCCTCAAAGGACCACGTGTTGAGGGCTTAGCCTCGGGATGTACAGTTGGGAGGCAGTGGAGTCACGGAGAGGCGGGACCCAGTGTGAGGTTCTTCGGTCACTGACGCGATGCCCTTGAAGGCTGCTGTGGAACCCTGACCCTCTTCACCTTCCTTTTGCTCCCTGGCTGCTGAGGTGAGCAATTTTCCTCTGTTACCCTCCCTCAACATGGTGCCCTGCCACGCCCCAGATCCAAAGAAACAGGGCAAATTGATCACAGACCAGCACCTCGAACACCAAGAGCCAAAGTAAATATTTCCTCTTTATAAGTGAATAGTCTCCGGCATTTTGTTACAGTGATGCAGAGCTGACTAATGCACTGTTTGTAGAGTGGCTGCTCGACTGTTCACTCCTAGGCACTTTGATCTCCATGCACCATTTCACCTCCCTCAGCGTTCATTCCAGTGCACAGGGAAGTTGAGAGGTGGTGGATGCTAAAGAGACTCTCATAGGTAGCAATTGAAAATAAGAGAATCTGCATGAAAAAAAAATGTAAAATGCAGGTCAAGCACTGAATACCCAAGTACCAGAAGCTGCGGAATGTCACGTGGGCACTGCCTTGTTGCCTATGCCCTCCATGAACATTTCCTGTAGTCCTGTATCTCTGAAGTTTTCTAACGTCCTGTTGATTCCTGATCATCAGGAAAATTATATACATACTTGGTAGACTACATTTAGAAAGGCTGAGAAATGTGTACTTAGTTTAAAGACTATAACCAAGATCCCGAAAATCTATTTTTTATTGGAAATTTTTAATGTACAACTTACTGTGATTCATTCCAACATTCATTTCATGGTGACATTTCCATATATGGGTTTTGTTGTGCATTACACAGACAACTTCCCCCTTACCCTCTTGTGCACCTCCTCCCTCCTCTCCCCCGCCCACCAAAGACCTCTCTTCCACTTGCATGTCTTGGATTTAGCTCAGTTGGTTGAACGCTGCTCTGCAGTCTCTGAGGTCCTGAGTTCAATCCCCAGCACCGCAAAAATGGGAGAAGGACCTGGCAATCCACTCCCAAGGCAATCCCGAAACAGTCAGCCATTGAAAACCCTGTGAGGGCCGCTATGAGTTGGACAGGACTTGATGGCACCTAACAATAAATGTTCCTACAAATGCTATTTCAAGGATATATAGAAAAATATTACCACAAGAAGATCCTAAAAATCTTTATAAAACATTTTGAAATTTTTATTTGTTTCTTTCCTTCTTTCTTCATTTTGATAGTACTTGGGGGTTGAACCCGGGGCCTTGCACAGACCTCAGATGCGCTCTACCACTGGACTGCACTCCCAGCCCATTTTTTAATTAATTAATTTTTTTTTTTGAGACAGGGTCTCACTAAGGTACACAGGCTGCCTCTGGCCTCAAACTTGGGATCCTCCTGCCTCAGCCTCCCAGAGTCGCTGGGATTACAGGCGTGGACCACTGGGCCTGGCTTTCATATTTTGGAATTTTATGTAATGAAATGGACCCATATGAACTCCTTTTTTCCGTTACATTTCTAGATTATTATCACTAGGAATGAAAGACTAACAACAATAATTGTCATCTGCATAGTTGATACTCAGATTACTAAATCATTTCAGGTAATTTTGATACTTCTTTGCCTTTGGTGCCTACAGCATCACTGTGATATTGCTACATTTGTGGTCTTGTTTGCTCAGATGAGGAAACCAAACACCAGAGGCTAAAGGAATTTCTTCACATGCACGCAATTGAGCGTCCATGGGTACGCATCTCCTAAATAACATTATCACTCAGACGATAGTTATTCATGAATTACAACCCAGATGAACTCAAGTTATCCAAAGTTTCTATCATTTTGATATTTGAAACAACTCTCTACCTTTTTCATTCTTCATAATTTTTCATTTTCCATTTACAAACAAAATCTAAGATGCCCTCATGTCTCTTTTTAATCGTTTTTCATTGGTGTGTCTTCTTAAAAGACGTGTGAGGAACTTACAGCTTACTATGCCATTAGTCTGCAGCCATAGCCATGTGGTGTCCAATCCCGTCAGATCTCAGAAGCTAAGCAGGGTCAGGCCTGGTTAGTCCTTGGATGGGAGACCGCCTGGGAACACCAGGTGCTGCAGGCTTGGGAGAAGGACCTGGCAACCCACTCCCAAAACACAATCCACCATTGAAAACCCTATGAACAGCAGAGAAGCACTGACAATAGTGTTTCATCTGTTGTACACAGGGTCACTATGAGTCGGATACCAACTTGTAGGCACCTAACAACAACAACAACAACAACAACAACAACAACAACAACATGCCATTGAGTACAGATAGGACCCGGCCAGGGTTAGCACAGTGTCACAACTCCTTCACCCCGAGTGGACCTGTTTTCCTGTTCAGTAAACTGAGAGGCTACATGGCAAATGTAATCATCACTTTGCTAGGGAATTGATGAAAATACATGCAATAACGGTAGTAAGACAGATCAAAATGAATGTATTTCTAATTGACGGGGAAAACTCAAAGAGGAAACAAGTAGACGTGAAGATTGAGGTGATGAGACATAATTAGACGCTCACTCAGATACTAACATGGCATAAACTCGGTGCTAAGATAATTCTGACCTTGAGGTTCAAGACAGGAAATTGTTTTACAGCATTCAGATATTCAGAAGACATTTTCAAGAATTATTTTCCTCCAATTTTTTTTTAATAGTGATAGCAGACTTCTAAAAAAATCCCAGATAACAGAATATATAATAATATACTTGAAGGAAAATTTACAAGCAATTCCAGAACCTCAAAAAATAATGTAGGTGCACAGAGGTGATGGATGGATATCACAGGGCTGTGGGAAATTTCAGTGCGTAGCGTTTTTTTGTCAGTGACCTGTAGATGGTCCACTGTGTATTTTTGCCGTGGTAGCTGTGGAGTCAGGTTCTGGTTTTATTTCTCCAGTGCCCTTCAAGTGTTTTATGAAAGGCTACTATTGCCGGTTTGAGTGGGAAATCGTTTGTTTTTCAGGACATTTACTTTCTTTGGCTCTTCCACTACAAGTCCTGGTTTAAAAATTCTGCTGTGCTTTTCCAAATGCTGTCTGCTGGGGGGGCAGAAGGAGGCAGCAGGTGGAACTTTTCCCTGAGAACAATAGGACTGCAAATAATCATTAAATCAAAGCCAGTGTAAATGAAAAGGGGATTTTTTTTCTCTCTTTATTTTTATTTATATATTTATTTTGTATGACACAGGCAAGATGATTTTCAGCACAAAATGTGGACCTGGAACTTTATTGTTGTTGGGTGCTGTAGAGTGGGGTCCAACTCATAGAGACCCTCAGAAAGTTTTCAATGACTAATTGGCTCAGGATTGCTTCAGGAGTGGGCTGCCATGTCCTTCTCCCATTTTTGTGGTGCTGGCGGTTGAACCTGGGTCCTCCGAGAGTGCGGAGCAGCACTCTACCAACTGAGCTAAGCTCCAGCCCAGAGCTATGTTAGTAAATGAATAAATAGGCAGGCAGAAGAAAACTTCAGTTCTGCAACATGATCAGGGTACTTTAGCGTGGAATGCAATATTTTAAAATATAATCCAAGTTATTAAAGAGCTTAAATCTATTGGGCAAAAGAATTTAAAAATTGAACTTTTGAAAAACCAAATCTTTAAAGGACAATTTGAGATATGCATGAAGGGGTGATCAAAAAATGCTATCCATGTTTACATTTTTAAAAATTTCAGGAGGATTAAGGGCTATGTGTCTTTTATTAAAATAATTTTTTTTAAATGGAAACAGAGCTGGGCGCAGTGGCACACACCTGTTATCTCAGTGGCTCAGGAGGCGGAGGCAGGAGGATCGCAAGTTCGAGACCAGAGGCAGTCTGTGTAATTTAGCCAGACCCTGTCTCAAAAAGTAAAAAAAAAAAAAAAAAAGGGCTGGGGGTGCAGCTCAGTGGTCCAGCACTTGCAGAGCAGGCAGGCGTGAGGCCCTGGGTTCAACCCCCAGTACCACAAAAAAAAAAAAAAAAAAAAAAAGAAAACATTCACCATAGATTTTGATCATCCTTCATGTGTATTAAATGCTACAAATTACCCTTCCTTGGAAGAGGGGAAGCCGCAGCTTTCTGAATATTCTTGAAGCATAAGTTTCCATATGGCCTTGTGTCTCTTCATTCTTCCCTGTTTTATTGAGAACGGAAAGAAAACTCTAAGGACGTATGTGTGACACAACTTTCCCTGCCTGGGCGTGGCTGTCTGTTGCATGCCAGGCTCTCATTTCTGTTACATTTAAGAACTGTATCACAGACTTTAAGAGTGACTTCATACAGGGTCACAAGGAGCTAAATCTTTTCTTCCTCCAAGACAGGAAATAAAGTCTCAACCCCAATGTGATGATTAAATTAGAAGTCTCCCATCTGAAAGGGAGAGGGAAATAGTTCATAAAACAGAAAACAATGGAACACCACGGGCTGTGAGCATTGGAAGAGACGCCCTCAGCAAGGCCGGGCCTTCCTCAGTCAGAAACCACGGGTTCCCTTCTTCCTCCCTCTCCCTAGCCCAGCCCTTGCTCTTGCACCCCCTCTGCCTCCCTCTTCCACCCTCAGAATATAGCACGTCCAGTGAAGGACCCAGCAAAGGATCCATTTTGGTCAGTTCATTACCAGGGAGTGGCCTGGGTTAGGATCCCAAAGTGTGGTCAGGATAAAAATCTCAAAGCCTCAGCGCTCAAAGCGCCAAGGAAACTGCTGTGGTTAGGCTCAGGGTCGCAGAAGAGGGGTCACTGCAGGCGATTTTAGCCTAAAGATACGTAGACTGTTAGAGACGAGCTAAAGGTTTGGTTGAGAGAAATTTTGTCAGGGTTTTGGACTAAAGATGATTACAGTCGTGTTGTTGTTGTTGTCAGGTGCCGTCGGGTCAGTGTCCAACTCATAGCAACCCTGCATGCAACAGGTGAAACACTATTATCAGTGCTTCTCTGCTGTTCACAGGGTTTCCAATGGCAGATTGATTTTTGGAAGTGGGTTGCTGGGTCCTTTTCCCAATTACAGTCATGGAAAAAAAAAAATTAAGAAGCCTATCTGTAATCCAGATCCTGGCTTTGACTGAGAGGTGCAAAGACTTAGGTCTTTATCACTTCTCTTTATATATGGAGAAGAACAGGTTACAGAAATAATCAAGAGGCAGAGAACTATCTGAATGAGCATGCTTTACTGAAATATCATGATCCCCGAACTCATTATTAAGCTGAGGATCACACACTAAAATGTTTAACAACATATGGAAGATGATAATGCCATTGGCTGAAAGATAATATTTAGCTCTCGATCTTTCTGCGATCCAACTGAATTTGCCTGTGCAATTCTTTGTGTAATTACAGCAGATAGGAGCGTTCGCACATTTTGTTGCAAATTGATATGATCTCCTTCGTCTGTGATAGAAGCGAGATTGCCCTGTAGTTTTTAATTTAGCAGGTTAAGAAGTACAATTAAAATATCATGAAAAAGATCATAATCAGACACCGTCTTTTGGGTTGTCCGTGCCAAGTAGATAAAGGTGTATTTCGTAATTACTTTCTTCACTGTACATTCGTTCTGTTTGTGGGCTGAAATGTTAATAAATACCTTGCACCGTTCCAGTGGGAAAGGCTTCCCACCTAATTAATAAAACTTGGAACAACACCTAGGACACCGAACCATATCTTTCTTATTAGTATTGCCTGCCTCAAAAGAGAACCTGTCTCTTCAGCACATTAGTAAATGCCACCTTCCTGGGTTAGAGACAAGCATCTTGAGAAACGGCTGGTTTGCAATAGGAATAAAAAGGCAAATCCTTGATATTTTCTTGAGAAACAATTCTATTGAATTTTAGCTAGTGGAAAATCGTAACCATGCTCAACAGGAAAAATTCTGTTATACCTTAGTGTGACAGATACACCTTGTAAAAGCACCACAATTGAAATAAAGGCTCCACTGGGGATATGACGGGCTGTGCTGCTGCTGCTGCTGCTGCTGTTGTTGTTGTTGTTGTTGTTGTTGTTGTTGTTAGGTGCTGTAGAGCTTGGTCCAACTCATAGCAACCCTCATAGGGTTTCCCATGCCTGATTGTTTCAGGATTGCTTCAGGAGTGGATTGCCACATCCTTCTCCCGATAATCAGCTATAATTATTCTTTAATTCTGGCAGTTGTTTCTTCTATATTTCATTTGCCCAAATACTTTCAAGGCATTGCTACCGGAGAATCTGAAACAGATTAGCACGTAACCCCTCCACCTTTATTGCTAATTAATAAATACAAGGTTGCTTGCATATATTTTTATTTACATTAAGACGGAACGTAGCAATGGCATACTTGAAAAACATATGTCAAACATAATATTTATACACTCAAGTTGCTCTTTTGAGTTGATGTATTTAATCAATGTTTGAACACCTACTTTGTGGTGTAAAACGTGGAACAGTCAGCAAATTAAAGAAGCCACAACTGATCTATAGCCACGGCTGGTCTTTCGAGGCTTAAATAACAAGGCTGAGCTTGTATGGTTTTTTTGGTCTACCTAAAAATATGTAATAAATGAAAACAAATATATATTAAGTAATGTATAATTTTTTCTGTATAGCATACAGAAGTTTACACCCATTTCATTATCTATGAGCTGAAGAGACCATTGGCTTTGCTGGTATTCTTGAGAATATGAAAACAGCAATATCTGAATTCTGTGGGAAATATTAAGAGAGAAGGCTCAAAAGGTTACCCTTATCTTAGGTTTATGATAAGGTAGACATATCAAAAGTACATAAATTCTGCATTCAGTGTGGCAAAAGAAATGATTAGAGAAGAGGCAATTGGGTATATTTCAAATTTCTTTGTGAAAATATCATTTTTCCCTTTTTCTAATTTTACTCGATCTATTCATATAATCAAATTGGACTTTAAAATAACCTGTTAAATTGCTACCTAAAGCAGAATGAAAAATATTTTGGGAAGAAAATTGTAGGCATTTCATGTATATCAAATTAAAGAAATTGATCTTTGCATCAAAAGTAGCAAACAAAAGTAATACATGTCGAACATATTAAAAACCTACTAAATTTACAATATAGTGCTAGTGTTATGCCTATTGTTCATTTTTATTTATTTTCTCACACATTTTGGAGTACTTCCTCAGTATGAGGCTCTGGTAAGCAATAGTTATATAGCAGGAAATAAGATAAAAGTGACCCCCTCCCCCAAGAAAATCCCTGCCTCTGTGGAGTTTAAACGCTAGGTGGTGGAAATAGAATGTGCAAAGGTCCTGAGGCATAAATGTGCTTGGATTTTTCCAGGAATCATAAGGAGGCCCAAGTGGTTGGAACAGATTGGTCCAAGAGTGGAGGAGGGTCATAGAAAATCAGGTATAAAGGGGGGGCTGACTTTCATGCTTCTTTCAAGTATATCATCTAATTTAATCACCCATGTGTTAATATCTGTAATAACTAACCCAATTAAAATTTTATACTTCCACATGATGTTAGGAGCGTACCATCATTGGAAAAGGCTTATCTGTGTGAAAATCTTCAAATTCATTAAATAAAGGAGTTGTCATGAAACACATTTTGAATTTACATGTGCCTTGGAAGAAACATATCTATGTTGACTTTTTGCTTCCTGAAAATTGAGGAGTGACCTGTCCAAAGGGTCAAAGTTAACACTATTTTTACAACTAAAATCATTATCTTCATTTCCTAAACCGTATTTGAAAAAAAGTAATGAAAAGGAAAATTTGAGTCTTTTTAAAAAAGCCCTATTGTTTCCCAAGTACCAGGGATATGTGGATGAATAAACTTCAGTACTATAGGAGAAGTAACACCTTCAATGAGGTAATATAGGACCAGGTAGTAGAGGAGATATGGGCTGGAGTTTAACTCAGTTGGTAGAGCACTGCTCCACACTCTCTGAGGGCCTGGGTTCGATTCCTAGAGCTACAAAAATGGGAAAAGGACATGGCAGCCCACTCCCAAAGTAATCCTGAAACAATCAGCCATTGAAAACCCTATGAGAGTCGCTATGAGTTGGACACAACTCAACAGCACCTAACAATGACAAGTGGAGGAATTTGGGGCAGTCATGTTGAGATGCCTGCAGGATATCTGGATGAGAATGATTTTATTGCTGTTGGGTGTCATCGAGTCAGTGTCTGACTCATAATGACCAGATGTACAACAGGCAAACACTATTGTCCATGCTTCTCTGCTGTTCATAGGGTTTTCAATGGCAGATTGATTTTTGGGAGTGGGTTGCCAGGTCCTTCTCCCCAGCCTGCAGCACCTGGTGTTCCCAGGCGGTCTCCCATCCAAGGACTTACCAGGCCCGACCCTGCTTACCTTCCACGATCTGACCGGCTCGGATGCCACAGGGCTATAGCCTTAGGCCAGATAGGATTGGGAGCACAGAAGATGCTTTCCCAGGGGAAAGAGAGCCATCTTGTTTCTTAGAGACAACTGAGAAGGTGGTAGGAATTAGTCCTGGTACAGATGAGAAGCGGAAGTAGGTCAGGACATTTATGTCTGTGTCTTCCATTAATCTAAGCTATGGGAGGTGAGATCATGCTGGCCAAATAAAACGCAGTAAGCTTAGAAAAGGCTTCAGGCAGAGAGACCACCCATTTGCATAGGGGCACAAGTTGTAGAGCTAAATGTCCCCCTGTCCGTATCAGAGAGCATCAAAGAGTGGCAGGTTCAGTCTTGAATATCCCATAGACCAGAGCATCCTGCTTAGCAGCCTTCATTGGTAGATGAGGAAATTGAACGTTTAGTGATGAGCTGAAGGCAACCCGACCAGTTAAGAGCCAGCATTGTACCAAAGCCAGTTTTTCTCACAGTTAATCGGTACTTTTGGTGAACCACCTGGAGCCATGCTATCCAGAGTTGTAAAGCCACCCAAGCCCACACTGCACCCTTTGCCATCACGGACACCCCCACCCCCTTGCACACGCAACCACCCCACCCCACTGCCAGTCATCAGCCCCAAAATCAGCCTCCGCACCTCTCCTTTCCTGCCTGCCCGGCTTGCTCACCATTTCTGCCTGTGGGCTGAGTGAGGCTGACCCGCAGCTGGGCTTCTTCTCAGGATAAGCCGTGTTGCAGCCCTCCTGTCTGTTCTTGTTCATAAAACAGGCCGGCATGAGCCGGATGCCATCATCAGGACCCAGGGCGTGAGCTCTGGGAAGTTGCTGCCATGTCCCAAAGGTAGAGGTGAAGTCCATGGGCCCTGGGGGCAGCGCTACGGTTGTCAAATGAACCTCCTAGGTAGCCCTTTAATAAGTAATTCCAAGTTAAAAAAGGTCCTGCGGCCATGCTTAATTTACCAAAAAGGATGTGGCAGAAATATGTTTAGCAAAACGTAGTTGTATGAGTTCTTAGGCTACCTCGGTTCTTACATGAGGAAATCAGCCTCTCACTGTGAGTTATAAACATTTTAGGTAGGTGATTAGGAGGTGATCTTCACTGACTAGGTTTCAGGATGAGTTTTTGTTGTTCTTGAATGACTCCTTTTAGAATATTTGTTGTTGTTGTTAGGTGCCGTCGAGTCAGTATCCAACTCATAGCGACCCTCATAGGGTTTTCAATGGCTGACTGTTTCGGGATTGCCTTGGGAGTGGATTGCCAGGCCCTGCTCCCATTTTTTCGGTGCTGGGAATTGAACTCAGGACCTCAGACACTGCAGCACAGTGCTCTACCCACTGAGCCAAATCCCAGCCCTTTAGAATATTAGTATCTAGGAAAGACACTTACGCACTGTAATCTAGTTTGTTGCAGAGTTCTTATTCTGGATTGTGACAGGAGAGCTGTGTGCTGTGAATCAAATCCCATGTAGCTAGATATTTTCCTTCTTTCATGTCACTGAAATAACACACATGTCACTGAAATAATGCACACATCACTGAAATAACGCACACATCACTGAATAATGCACACAGCACCGGAATAATGCACACACCACTGAAAGAGTGAAAACATAACCAAAATAATGCACACATTACCAAAACAGCACGAACATCACTGAAACAATGCACATGGCACCGAAAAAATGCACACACCCCTGAACAACACACACAACACTGAAACAATGCACACGCCACTGAAATAGCGCACACATCCCTGAAATAGTGCACACGTCACTGAAAGAGTGAACACACCGCCAAAATAACGCTCACACCACCAAAATAGCATGCACACATGGCTGAAAAAATGCGCAAGTCACTGAAATGATGCACACATCACTGAAATAGTGCACACATCACTGAAATGGTGCACACATCACCGAAAATAGTGCACATATCACTGAAATAATGCACACATCACTAAAAGAATCACTTTCAATAATGCACTAAATGCAATGCTCATGGACACCGCTTCCTCCTCTGGTTTGATTCCAAGATACAGAGAACAAATGAGACATCCATTTGGCCTTTGCTGTCTTTTATGAAATCCGAGGCATCGTGGAGTGAGTGAGCGAGAGGCAGGGGAGGCCTCCTTCCTTCGTGGGCGGCCACCTCTCCCCACGTGTCCCCCTCTCCCTCCCATCCCCGGGCGACGTGGCCACATTTGTGTGCGTAGATTTATAGTTTATCTTTATCTGCAGCTTCATCCGTAGGTGGCTATTACAGCAGCCTTGCCTGGATATTGCGTGGGCCTGATAGATCTGCCCGTAGTTCATCAAAGTGGAGCGGAGCGCCTAAAAGCCACCGGGTCCAGCTGAGGATGAAATACGAGCCATCAGCCTCAGTAATGGCTGTAAAATTTCATAATTACACGGCCTTTATTACATTGCATAATGATCCTGAAGCAGTATGGAACAATTAATTAAGATTTTCAACCGTGGCTCTTTCAGAAATTAAAAGGTGCCGGTGGCTGAGAAATGGGGATCTGTCTTGTCCTGAAAGCATTGGGGGTGCTTAAGAAATACTTCGCCACACGCTTCTGTTTTTCCACATCTTAGGGAATGCATTTTAGCACGCCACGCCTGTTATCAAGGCTTCATTTCAACTCCAGAACCCATGTTTTAAAAGGAGCAGAGGAAGAAGACAGCTAAGGATCTGTGTAACTCCCCAACTTCCTTTTCTCTTCTTTGAGCAATTCTATTCATCTTCTGGCCATAGCCATCCATCACATTTATGGTTGTTTATCTCTGCACATTAAATAAAAGCAGGCGCTGGGACGGGGGTCAGTTAACTGCCTACGATAGGATACTGACCAAGGAGGTTTTCTTATATTCTTTCTCATATCTCCAGGCATTAAAAATTCTTTCAAGATCTCTACAGTTTTGACAGTCACCCCCAAAGGAAGACTTTACTGTTTTCATTTATTATCCTGTGAAGGCAGCATGTCACAGCAAATATAGACCTTTTATTTTTTCTTCATAATCTCATCTTCACAACCCATAAAGAGTAATTAAATCTGGTGAGGGCCTGTAAGAGCCACTAGGAATTTTATATATATATATATATATATATATATATATATATATATATATATATATATATATAAAATATATATATATACAGAAAAGCATCTGGCACATATGCACATGTGTATACATTTACACATACAGAGCACTGCCCATTCTTGACTTTATTTTTGATGTCAAGGAAATTCTGATCAAGGTTATTGGGCACAGTAAAATGCTGAAAAGAGGATCGTTAAACAGTGATGATTCTAAACCACATTCTGAGCCTTTGTCCATGTTATTGTTGTTGTTGTTGTTGTTGTTAGGTGCCGTCCAGTAGAGCTTGACTCATAGTGACCCTATGTACAGCAGATAGAAACACTTGCCGATTCTGTGCCAGACACACAATCTTATTTATGTTTAAGCCATTGTTGCAGACACTGTGTCAATCCATCTGGTGGAGGGTTTTCCTTTTTTTTTGTGGACCTGCCACTCTCCCAAACATGATGTGTTTCTCTAGGGATTGGTCCTTCCTGACTACATGTCCAAAATATGTAAGACATGGTCTACATCCTTGCTTCCAAGGAGCACTCTGGTTGCACTTCTTCTAGGACAGATCTGTTGGTTCATTTGGCAGTCCATGGTATATTCAATATTCATCTCCAGCACCATAATTCAAAAGCATCAATTCACCTCCTGTCTTAGGGGTTTCAATGTCTGACTGTTTCGGGATTGCTTCAGGAGTGGATTGCCACATCCTTCTCCTATTTTTGCGGTGCTGGGAATCGAACCCAGGACATCAGAGATTGCAGAGTGGCGCACTACCAACTGAGCTAAATCTCAGCGTTTTGTCCATGTACTTGATAAGAAATACACACGCATGAAGGGAAATTCACCAATGGCATTGTTGATTTAAATAAGTACAAGGATGAGGAACTTTGTGGTTTACACACAGCCCCCCTATACCTGTTCACTTCGGGGATTATTGCTTTTAAATCGACAATCATCACGTAATGTTCTAAGGATCTAAATATTTCTTGGGAAATGGACACTACCTCTGGGCTTCCCCCATAATAAGCTTTCAGCAGAAAATTTTGCAAAGGATGCCATGCTTCAAGGAGGAGCCGCGCTCCTAGGACGTTCTCTTCCAGAGGCCTCTTAGTCCCTTCATAGGAATCTCCCAGTCTTCCGTCAATGCTGTCCAGGCCCGGGGTGTCACCGCCTCTCAAACCCTTGTCATTCTCTAATGGAAACAAAACAGTCATTGCAGCCAGAGCCACAATGTCACTCCACCACCCCTTGCTGCGTCGGCAATAGAGGAGATGACAGAGCTGTTCTCAGTAGGGGTAATTAAAATGTAAATATTGATATTTTATTATTTGAAATTACTTTCCAGTGTGGCGTTTAATATCTCTCCATCTGCACGGCTCTGTTTGGCGGTCACTTTAGTGCAGCTCTGGGATGCCAGGCGGTGGCTGGAGCTCTGTTATGTCAAAATGCTTGTTGCTGCTTAATTTTGATATCTAATTAAGTGGAAAAGTACAGTCCGCACTGTAATCCATGGCATCTTAACCAGCTGCTTGGGTATATTTAGAATTAATCTCCACTACGGAATCATCCTAATGTATGCAATTAAGAGTCTGCCGATGGCTAATTAGGTGTATTAGAATCAGGCCGCTTTTTTTCTTTCTTTCTTTCTTTCCCCCTCCTTTTTTTCTCCTCCTTTCATTTTGAACCTAGGTGCTTCTGCCCCCTGAGGTATTTATTGCTAATGCTGCTCCGATCAGGTCAGGAAGCCACACAACTTCGGAGCGGGCTCCCCTGTAGACCTCGGCCCTTGCTGCTTCCCTTTGCTTGTCTGCTTGAACGAACCTTGGGCAAGGAACCTGTAGGATCTCCTGGGTTTATTTGCAGGGGCTCAGCGGCAAGACGGGGGCAGCAGAGGGGAGAAGTGGGCTGCAGAGAGAAACACCCTTTGCAGCAGATCAAAGCAGGAGGCTGGAAGGCTCTTTGTTCACTTAGGGAGGACAGCAGTTCCACCGTAAGAGCTTTTGACCGCCAGCTCGTAGGTCTCCCTCATCCTACTTTTGAGCGGGAGAGATTCTCAGAGGAGATTATTGTAAGAGGCCCGGGTTTGGAGTGTATATCTTATATCCAGGGTAAATACAACAGGCAGGCTCTCATGCGGAGAGCCATCCTACGTTCATCTTGTCATCTGTTTTTGTTTCTGTGCTTCGTTCTAACTTGGCCAGTTACCCCTACAGGCGACAGCCAAGAGAGGAAGAGGCAGGGCGGAGAGGCATAAAGGGGGTTCCCTCTATTGTCAGCGAGCGGATTGCTGGGAGCCTCCCTGTGGAATCCATGCCAAGCCTTAATGACTTAGCTCTGCTTGAGCCAAACGCCAGCCGTGAACTTGGGAGTAAATATTCGAGAGCAGATCTTCATTAGCCAGGGAGGAAAAAAAATAGTGTGGGAGCCTGACTCTAAACCGAACTCTCGGAGCTAGAAATGCAGAAAAGCCGTTTCTCTGTGCTGTCCAGAGCACAGATTACGCCCCAGTCTTTAAGCCTTAGACGGTGGGGATTTCTCATGTGATTTGAATATGGAGCCTCAGGTCAGCATGCTGTAATTTCATATCTGTGACACACAGCTCGTGGATAACATATTTCCTCCGTGTACTTTCAAGAATGCATATGACACTTTGTTTTTAATGGCCTGGACTGTAGATCTTTTACCTTACATCTATGCAGATCTCTGGATTCCACCCCTGACTCTCCTCCTTTCAGGGGTATATGTTAGACATTGAGTTATAGTGACTTTCTACTTTAGGAAAATCAAGAGAAGCACACGAAAAGATTTTTGTTTTTCTTCTTTTCTTTTCTTGTCTTCTCTTCTCTTTTCTTTTTTTTTCTTTCTTTCTTTCTTTGTTCTTTTTTTCCCCCAGCTTTCCTTATAACTAGGGAAAGGGAGAACAGGGAAGATGCCAGTGTTAACCTGATGAACGCTAAGTCTCCAATTCATCAGTGCTCTTGTGAAATTTGTGTTACTACATCCAGGGATCCATTTGTTGTTAGATGCTGTCGAGTCGGTATCCGACTCACAGCGACCCTCATAGGGTTTTCAATGGCTGACCGTTTCGGGATTGCCTTGGGAGTGGATTGCCAGGCCCTTCTCCCATTTTTGTGGTGCCGGGAACTGAACTCGGGACCTCAGAGACTGCAGCGCAGCGCTCTACCCACTGAGCTAAATCCCAGCCCAGGGATCCATTAGGTAAATTTGAAAAGATTTGAAGCTCTTTTACTTAAAATTACTATAGAAGGTATGAGTGATTTTCTCTTAGAGGTCCCAGATAGAACCAATTCTGGGTCATCTCCATGCAAGTACACGAGGCAGTCACACGCTTTCCTCTTCTGTGACTGGTAGCTGGAACCTAAATATCATAATGTCAAGTGAATCCTATGACCTTATCCGAGTTCTCCCAGTACCTCCGTAACCCTGTACTTTAACGTGTGGCCTCCAGCAGTGGGAAAAGTGTAAGAAAAAGACTCGTGTGACAGATGTCCTAGGCCTTACTGCCTGCAACTCTGCCTTCATTAATCCAAGCAGGTTTGTTAAGCGACGACCTCTCACCTTTCTTAGCCAGGGGATGTTTAATCTGAAAGCAATTTGGGGTGCATTGAGCGCTTCCCTTTCCCTTTTAATTTTGTCTTTTGCAATAAATTATAAATCAATAAATTATAAATCAATAAATTAATATATAGAGAGAAGTCCACCTATCGAATCTACCATAGCTTACTCCTAATTTATTCACAATATATAATACATTTTCAAGTTCCTCCATTATCAAAATATCCCGTGGGGTCACATACAACAACCATGAAGTGGCCACTCTTTACAGGCTCCTTATAGATTTCCTTTAATTGTTGCATGTTCCTACGGAAAGCAGTTCTTTTAAAAGTATTAGGTAAATTTCAACTTGACGGGTGAGAAAAAGAAAAATGCACACAATTTTATTCTGTATTTTAAATATATTTCGAGGTCAGAAATGCTGGTAAAAAGATCAAATATTAGAAAGCAGAAAATAAGACTGTCGGTAATTCTTATTGTTATTGTTTTAACATATTTAACCAAATCGTACAGTTACTTTGCCTTTCTAACAGTCTCGAAGCCTTACAGAGGTGCAGCCAACTTGTGTGGAAGTCTGACAGATGACATGCTTTATTAATAACTTATTAGTATACTAAAACTTGGGGTGATTATAGAAGCATATTTTTGATGCTAAAATTTTCTTTAACAAGTTCCTCATCTTAAATTTCTTCTCATATATGTATTTTAAGTGAAAAATTATGTCCCAAAGACATAATGTTTACTCACAAATCCTAACTCACCCAGAGCTGAGTTTTTACAGTGCATGAAAGAGCAGAATTAGAGCAAATTAATGCAGCCCTGCTCCTGATGGCTAAAAAGTGTACTTGGCCCCCGCTGGATTTCCACAAGGTCCTGCCTAAAATCTTCAAGATTTAAATAAGTCCTAATCACTTGTCCAAAATATTTGCCTATGGCTGTGTCTGTAGCTGTGCTGGTTGCTGCAGCCGGTAGAAATGATTCTTCAAAATGATTTTGCACAAAGTACAAAGTAGCTAGGTAAACCTGAAACATTTCTGAGAGGTGTTTAAATTACATTCTCAACTGTGTGTGCAGACACAGTGAGCGTTTGCACCAGGAAGGGCCATTGTGGCTGTCGCTGTGTCATTTGCTACATTCATATGGGAAGACCCTGGCCTCCCTAAGTGCTGCTCAGAGGCCCTTGCACTGTTGTAGAGACTCAGAACAAGTGAGGTTTTACTTAGTGAGGCTCCCTGATTCTAGAATAGACTAAGGGGGAGCTGCCAGTGAAGGCAATTTCATCGCTTCCTTCTCTCCACTTCTCTTGCTTCAGGAACAGGAAACCAATAATGATCAAAACAAAACAAAACAAAACAGACCCCTTCCCCCCCAAAAAAACCACAAAAACATTGTTTCTCAATGTCTCAAACTTTTGATCCTCCTGTCTCCCCCTCCCAAGCTGCTAGGATTACAGGTGTGTGCCACCACGCCCGGCCAATATGCTTGCTATTTTTAAAAAAATATGGAAAATGTCCTCCTGAACAGTTTTCCCTTGGGCTTTATGAAAAGTGGGTTCAATGTCTTCTAAAAATTTGCGTGAAATAAGAGATACATGGTATTTCATTTGTACAACTGTGAAAAAGCAGCGGACATTTGTTTTCATTCCTGACCTGACTCGGTTAAGATATCAGAGGGTTTACAACGTCAGCTACAGAAAATAAATGTATACATCATCAAAATGATTATACAACTGGGACAAAGTAGAAAACTCAATTGTAGATATTTATACATAAATTTTTAAAATTGCCGGGCATGGTGGCGCATGCCTCTCATCCCAGCAGCTCAGGAGGCAGAGGCAGGAGGATCGCAAGTTCAAGACCAGAGGCAGTCTGTGTAATTTAGCGAGACCCTGTCTCAAAAAGTTAAAAAAAAAAAAAAGGGCTGGGGGTGCGGCTCAGTGGTCCAGCACTTGCAAAGCATGCAGGTGCGAGGCCCTGGGTTCAACCTCTGTACCACAAATAAATAAATTAATTAATTAGCTAATTAATTTTTAAAATCGCTGTGACATCATTATGGAATCTGTTGTGAATGGTTATTTATAAATGTATGAGAAGCAGCTAGGCCATAGGATTAAAATGTCAACTCTGGTTGCAAATTATACAGGCACTAGCTGAGATTAAAAAATGTAGGTGGGACTTTATAAGCATTTAAGTGGATTCCAATAGAATCCTGTATACTATATAGGCCCTTCCGCTCAAAGAGCTTTCCACTTAATCAAAGCCAGAATAAACCCTCAATGAATTAATGTTAAAAGTATTAGGTGACTTTTTTTGTTCTTACGTATTTTGTGGGAGCGGAGGGTTCATTTTTGGAATAGTCTCTTGGTTCCTAATATCCTGTCTTTTTGAAAGGCAGTCAAAGAGCAGGAAGGAATTATCCATTTATTAATTTAACATATGTTTACACAGCGCATGCTCGGTCACAGGCACAGGAACAGGCACTGGACATGCCACAGAGAACGAAGCAGAGGGGTCTCCACCCTACTGAACTCGTAGGATGCAGCAAAGCCCTAGAAGGAGGCTGCAGGTGCATCTGCCAGGCAGCCCATCAAGGCACACACTCTCTGTCTTCACCTCTCGCGTAGGCTCAGCTCTGCCCTTGCGGCTCATGTCTTTGCCTTCACCTTCATTTTTATATTTTCCAAGTGCCCTCTGATGCTACACAGTCACAATGGTAACGGCAGTAAGAATGGTGACCTGTGTGTACATTTGAGAATGATAAGACGGCTGTTAAAATTACCACCAAGGAGAGGATGGAAGCTGGACCAAATCTGTGAAGGGGAAAAATGGAGAGACAGAAATGGAAACACTCAGGAAGATGAGTACAACCAAGCACCGAGCCTTCCTTATTTCTATCTATGTGCTCTAACCAAGTCTTACAGAATCTGTTGCGTTTTCTTTGTCATGATCCAGTCTACTTTTGCTTAATTATAAAATCTTAAAAGGGAACTATTATATCAGACTCATTTCGTATATTCTAATAGTGTGGATTATAGTATATCGCTTATCATGTTGTTGTTGTTGGGTGCTGTGCAGTTGGGTCCAACTCATAGTGACCCTGTGTACAACAGAACAAAACACTCCCCAGCACTGAGCCAGGCACATGATCTTTTTATGTTTGAGCCCATTGTTGCAGCCACTGTGTTTCTTCTCGTTTTGTGTCATGCCACATCAGCAAAAGGGGGTCCCAGGGGCTTTGGCCCATTCCTGTCGTTAAGGTCCCACCTAACAACAGCAACAACAACAACTACTTCTAAGTTGAAGAGACAACTCTCCAGCTGTCTCTTGACTGCCTTCCAGCCTGAGGGGCTCATTTTCTGGCACTGTATTTGACAGTGCTTGTCTGCTATTTATAGGGTTTTCAATGACTGATTGTTTCAGGAGTGGGCTGACGGGTCCTTCTCCCTAGTCTGTCTTAGTCTGGAAGCTCAGCTGAAACCCGTCCACCATGCGTGGCCCTGATGGCATCTGAGATACCAATGGCATAGCTTTCAGCATCACAGCAACAGGCAAGCCCCCCAGCACAAGCTGACAGGCATGGGGGAACACTTCTCACAGATGCCCTAAATACCCATCACTTTCGATTTCATGACAGGGGAACGACTAGTAGCCCAGTCAGTGCACCTTCAGGAGCATCTTTCCCCTGCACACTTTACAGATGAGGAAACAGGAACCGGAAAAGCTGAATCATTTCCCGGTCTCCCAATGAGTCAGTGGCACACGTGGTACCCAGTTCTAGGTCTTTTCGCTCCCACTCCAGTGACCTTGTCTCAGGGGCTCCCCGAACCCCAGGCAGCAGTGTGCTTCATGACAGCTGCCCTCCCTGGTTACTCGGAATCTGACAGAGTTGGAACTGGGAGATTCAACATCAACCTGTCCAGTCCACGTTTCATTTTTGACAGATCCTAAGGAGGCCACGTGTGGGCCTCTGTTAGTGTTCTAACAGCCACTTTATGACAAAGTACTACAACCTGGGTGACTTACACAACAGAAATATATCATCTCACAGTTCTGGAGGTCGGAAGGCCAAGATCAAATTATCAGCAGGTTTGGTTCCTTCCGGGACCCTTGTTGTTATTGTTGTTCTTAAGTGCTGTTGAATCAGTATCTGACTCATAGAGACCTGATGTACAACAGACAAAACTCTATAGTCAGTGCTTCTCTGCTATTCATAGGGTTTTCAATGGCTGATTGATTTTGGGAGTGGGTTGCTGGGTCTTTCTCCCAAGCCTACAGCACCTGGTGTCCCCAGGCGGTCTCCCATCCAAGTGCTAACGAGGCCTGACACTGCTTAGCTTCTGAGATCTGACGGGATCAGACACCACAGTGGTATGGCTGCAGGCACTCTGGGACCCTTAGGGAGAACCTATTTCCAGCCTCCTTCCTAGCTTCTGGTAGCGTCATGACTTCCCTAGCTAGTAGATGGCATTCTTCCTGACATCTGCATGTTATCTTCCCTCTGGCCATGTCCATCTTTGTGTACAGATTTACCCTCTTATTTATTTATTTATTTATTTATGACAAGGTCTTGCTATGTACCCCAGGCCGGCCTCAAACTGAACTCGCAATCCTCCTGACTCAGCCTCCCAAGTGCTGGGATTACAGGCGTGCACCACCATGCCCAGCAAGGCCCCTTTTTTATGAAGACACAGTCATATTTGTTTAGGACTCACCTTAATGACCTTGTCATAACTTGATGGTCTGCAAAGACCCTATTTCTAAATAAGGTCACTTTTGCAGGTGCCAGAGGTTAGGATTTTCCCATGTTGGGAAGGGGCCACAGCTCAGTTCCTAAGAGGCGGCAAGTTGATAGCATTTGTGGTAATCCGGTCTCTAGACTCTGGAATCTGTGGTTCCCTCGCTAGTCTCTTCCCCTTGGGCATCACTTTGTGGCAGCAAACCCTTACTTTGGTGGCTCTTTGATGCCAAATGCTTTCCTCAAGCTCCTCAAAAGCTTGTGGAAATGGCTGCCAGCCTTACAGATCTTCACAGGCCAAGGGTGAATCTGCGGGTTTGTGGTAGAGCTCAGCGGTGGAGCGCAGCACGTCACTCACAAAGCCCTGGCTTTAATCCCCTGCACACCGCCTCCCCCAGCGGAAAGGGAGGGGCTGCATGTGTGCGTTTTAGAAGCTTGATTTTTAAGTCAAGTGTTAGGCCACATTTCATGGGGACTTCTTGGAGACTTCCTGAAGGCAGCGATGTCCACGTAGCTGATGCCTAAGCTGGGCTGATGCCCTGGAACGCTCTCTGGTATTTCTTGACCTGGTTCTTCCAGTCTTTTGGCAGGGCAAGTCAGAATCAAGCACAGCTTTTTTTTTTTTTTCTTTTTAATCAAAATATGGCTCCAAAATAGTGTCTTTCCCTATACCTAGCATCCATCCATTGTCCCAATGACTTAGCTAATGCCATTATATAGGATTCTTGTAAGAGTCCTCTTTTATATGATGGTACTTTCCTATTTATTTAATTAATTAATTTATTTATTTTGTGGTATTGGGGGATGAACCCAGGCCCTCGCGCCTGTATGCTCTGCAAGTGCTGGACCACTGAGCTGTACCCTCGGCCCATTTTTTTTTACTTTTTTGAGACAGGGTCTCACTAAGTTATGCAGACTGCCTCTGGTCTCGAGCTTGTGATCCTCCTGGCCTTGCCTCCTGAGCCACTGGGATAACAGGAGTACCAGGCACTTCTCCCATTTTTGCAATGCTGGGGATCAAACCCAGGACCTCAGAGCACATGGAGTGAACACTCTACCAACTGAGCTAAACCATAGCCTTCTTTAGTTTAGGTGGTAGAGCATTTGCTATACATGCTCTGAGGCCCTGGGTTCCATCGCTAGAACCACAAAAATGGGAGAAGGACTTGGCATCCCACTCCCAAACCTTAGACAATCAGCCATCAAAAATCCTCTGAATAGCAGAGAAGCACTGACATAGTGCCAGGCATGGCACAGCATCGGGAGTGTTTCATTGTATTGTACATCGAGTGGATATGAGTCTGACCTGACTCCAGAGCACCTAACATCACCACCACCCACTGTATGCTTGCCTACATGATCCCCTACAATTGTCCTTTCTTCTTGGCTGATGAAAGGACCCTTGTAAAGTTGAGACCTAGTAAGAAGCAGTCTGAAGGAAACTCAGACAATCATTTTAGCTCCCATCCATTCAGACAGAGTGGTAGCTTTGTACACTTCCGTAAGCATTGCATGCACTCTGTAGCAATCCTCTGCGTTTGTATCTGGCTTTCTGCAGCCCTATTTCAGCCCCTTTTGCAGGACACTTTAGCAGTTGTTAAAAAGCCATCTGCTCACAGGGAAAACAAAATACTCTGGTCATCGCATTGAGGGGTTCCTGTGTTGCTCCTGTTTGCTTGTTTAGTTGCTGTTATGCTTTTAACTTTTATAGCAAGCGGGACTGAATATTCAATAAGGAAAAATTACTTTGCTAGCAGAAGTACAACCAGAGTGCTCCTTGGAAGCAAAAATGGCCAAACTGCATCTTATATATTTTGGACATGTAGTCAGGAGAGAACAATCCCTGGAGAAGGACATCATGTTTGGGAGAGTGGCAGGTCAACACAAAAGAGGAAAACCCTCCACTAGATGGATTGACACAGTGTCTGCAACAATGGGCTTAAACATAAATAAGATTGTTTGCCTGGCACAGAATCAGCAAGTGTTTTGATCTGCTGCACATAGGGTCACTATGAGTTGGACTCGACTCGATGGCACCTAACAACAACAACAAGCATGTCACCCATGCCAGTATGGCACATTGTAGAGTTCTGTGCCTGTGAATGAGCTTCCTGTTCACTCCTTTGGCTGTTTACATAATCGCCCTTCAGTGGTCTCTGGTCAGTTGTACCTGGAACCTCAATTGACAGCGATAATTCTGCCTTGGCCTGGTTGGTTTTACCTTGGCCATTCTGTTCTCCCTTCCTTTTGTTGCTCGCACCTGCCCTGACCATTTACTTTACTTTATTGGGGGTGGTCACTTCTACCCCACTCTGAGAGAGAGACAGAGACAGAGACAGAGACAGAAATATTGAAATCCAGATTCTGCCTTTCAGATTGGTGAATAAGCATTTGTCCGAGGAAAGCCTTTTTTTTAACATGATGGTGCCACTCAATCTCTGTGGAACCAACTGGAAAGTACGAAGGAGACCCTGGAAACATATTTCCCACACAATCAACAAATGTCCAAAGAAATGGTCGAATTGGCAAGGAAGAGAGCTCTCTCCCCTTCCTGTCAGTTATTCTTACGTTTTTCTCATACTAACTGTGAAGGAATTTAAATTACCTAAATCTGGATTATGGTCAACTTGAAAGAATAAAAATTAAAGAGTCGTATTGTAGGAGTTTTATCTAGTGCTTAAGTACCAATCTGATATAGAGATCATCATTATTATCTCTTTTAAAGAAAATTTTTAAATAAAATGCCTCTGGTCGTGCCACACAGACATTCCAGCTCTCACTTCGGTGGCTAACCATCTGCAGCTGCTTTGCTGCAATTTCTAGTGAATTCCAGTCTATGAAATGCACACACACACACACGCACGCACACACACGCACAGGCTCCAAGCCCCAGAGCTGTGCGTTTCCTGAATCACAGAGTAAGCGCCAACATCTGTCCATAGGCACAAAAAGGGCAACTGGCTTAAGAATACAGAGTAAGTGTGTCGCCAACAAAGGTTACGTCCCCGAGTGTCTGTTGGCAGCGGTGTGTCTTAGTGCCTCTGCTATTCTGCTATTCCCCAGTTGCTGCAGACATTAGATTCACCACTATGAGAATGTGAAATTCTCACTGATCCCACACTGCTCTGCTGCCCGCTCCAAGCCAACTTTGTCTGGTCGCTCAGTGAGTCATCCCAGCGTAATTACGATCCTTGCCCTCTATGCTATTCATCGAAAAGCGTCAGTATTTTGCAAAACGGAAGAACTATGTTCAGAAGCTGCGAGCAAGCAACTCGATGCCCTGATCGACTGATATTAGTAGACACCCGGAAGATTTAAACTGCTTGCTCTGTGTTCCAAAAAAAGCAACGGAGAAGAGAGCGCCTAGCAGGGGCTCAGCCCAAATGCCTGCGCAGCAACCCTACATCTGTCAACACTCCGCGCAGAAAATAAACATGTATGCTTTCTGAAATGGAAGTGTATTTTTGAAGCCTGGCTGTCAGATAGCTTTTACCCTTCACACTTTCACATGCTTAGCCTTTTCTGTAAGTTGACTGCAAAGTGCATCCGTTGGCCATGCTAAAAAAACTATAAATAAATGTGCTCGAGGGCGCCCACGGGTGCCATTGTCAAACTCCGAAGCTTCTAGTCGAAGAACACAGGGGCTTGGCACAAAGCGTACTGCCTTCAGGCCGGGTACCCAGGGGCACCCGCCTCTTGAGAAGCTTCTCCGTCCTTCCAGAGGATCTTGTGCCCAAGTGTCAGCTGGTTTATTTGGAGCATGCCGCATGGCAGATAAACATGCCATTTAATCGCAAGCAAGACGCCTGTGACTCCAGGACAGAGAGGAAGAGAGATCGGAGCTGTCAGCGATGTGTGAGGAACAGGTTGCAGCTGGGGCCGCAGAAAATGTGCTGTGGTGCTGTCGTATCTAAAAAGCTGGGATCTAGCTGAATGCTTGGCACTGCAACTGCCACACGCCAAAGACGAAGGTCCCCGGACAGGCCGAGCACGAAGGGGAAGCCACCCCACAGCAAGGCAGATTTTATTTTCATATTGGAAAGAGGTTTCTCTGCAAACACAGCTGTCTGCTAGAGGTTGAGGACCTCTCATTTACAGGCTGATCACTATAAAAAATAATAATAATTACCTGGGGAAGGCACAAACAAGGGATTTGCACCTGCACACAAGGGTGTGTGTGAGAAATCATGTTTTTAGAATATTCCTCAGATGCCGGGCACGGTGGCGCACGCCTGTATTCCCAGAAGCTTGGAAGGCGGAGGCAGGAGGATTGTAAGTTCGAGATCAGAGGCAGTCTGCATAATTTAGCGAGACCCTGTCTCAAAAAGTAAAAAAATGGGCTGAGGGTGCAGCTTAGTGGTCCAGCACTTGCAGAGCATGCAGGTGTGAGGCCCTGGGTTCAACCCCCAGTACTGAAAAAAAAAAGAATATTCCTTAGACTCAGTTTATTAAAACATGCCTCTTCATGGAGCACTTGGTCGTTTAAAGTTTTCATACTTTGCTGAGGTCTTTTGGTAAAGATTTTATTTATGGGTCTTTGTAGGATTGCAATACAGCTATCCATCTTAAAGGCAGGTAAAATAATTTTGTGGAATGAAAGCACCATCTCTATTATGAAATCGCCCTCCTCTGTGGCCGGAGGAGCGTGGATTTCTGGTACCAAGGCTAGGTGCTGCTGTGGTATTTGTGCAGGAAAGGCCTTTGTGCCAACTTCTGGGCTGTGGGGTTGTGGTGTGCAAGGGTTAAAATGTGAGCCAGCTATTTCTAGACGGAGGCAAGACAGAAATGGAGATTTTTATTTCCTAAGGCATAGGTCAGCCTCTTTTCCTGGGCTTTTGTAAAAATTGTACAAGTGCTTTAATCAGCTCCGAGAGACTTCAGCGCACCAAGCAAGCAAACTTGTCCAATGTTTTATCCCGCAATCGGCTCCCCATGCTCCCCCCAACAACAAAAGGGCACCTTTCCTTGACTTTCCTCTTTTTCTTCATTTCATAGAGAAAGAAAAAGTTGGTCTGCAGGAGCAGAAAAAATACACCCAGAGCCATCGACACAGAAAGAACGGCAGGATCAACCTTTAAAAAATGAAATTTTATTGCTCTTTGCTTAATTAAAGCCCAAAGAAACGTGTGAGACCCGGTTGCGGCTGCAAAATTGCGAATTTGTAAATCACAGGGACAAAGGGGGCCCCGTGTAACCTTAAAGTTTCCGCGCACGCAGATGTCGATAGCTCCGCTACTCCATCATCAGCAGTAAATTCACACTGATGCCTCTTTTCTTCTCCGTATTGATCCTTCCATGAGAACGCAGATTTGTATCTGTTAATTAATGCGTCCTGAAACAGCGTTTGTATTAATCAGGCAGATAAG
This sequence comes from Pedetes capensis, assembly GCA_007922755.1. NCBI lineage: Eukaryota > Metazoa > Chordata > Mammalia > Rodentia > Pedetidae > Pedetes > Pedetes capensis. The sequence continues at coordinate 21,427 of VMDO01004938.1, read as the reverse complement.
AAAAATTGGATGCCCGCACCCCCCTGACAACCGTAAAAGTGCTGGCCCTGATAAAATCGTGGATGGACCTCAATAAAAAAGTTCCTCCTTCCACTCAATAAACTAATCATCCTGCTTTTAATTATTCGGCAGGAAGATGTGTGGAGATTGGAGAATGTGTAAATCTATTTACTAACAGCGGTGTCCGGGAGGGGGACTGGGCTGTCACGGAAAAGGGGCTGCAGGCTATGCGCTGTGTCCATCTGCGGCTGCAGAAAAACTGCTGGGGGGGCGGGGAGCGTGAAAGAGAACAAGAAACGCAAGGCGAATTGCGAAGACCCATCCCTTTCTGCTCGGAACTTTCCAGATCAGAATGTATCCCTTCTGTTGTGGCGGTGGATTTAATTTATGAAAGAAATCCCCCCTCTTTCTTTTTGAGTTAGGTGTTTAGATTTCCATTGCACCTGTTTTTCATGGGGGATCAGAGATGGGAAAAGTAAAGAAATGTGGGGTTTTGTGTTCAGCTTTTTGCTTTGTTTTGTGAGTATAACATTCCCAAATAAAAAGCACCCAGAGCCAAATCCACTTGTGTTAGAGTATGGTGAGATTATTATTTTTCTCTTTGGAATCCTTACTTAAAGTGCCATCCATTGTTTCTCTCTAGATCTAAGAGGATATTTATTAACTTAACACTAAGTTACAATGGCAAAATCTGAGAAAACATGTATACAGCCAGACCAAAACAAAACAAAACAAAAGCCAAGCCCTATCAAATAACACCTACGCACCTTGACAATGAAAGATGGTTTGCACCCTCAAAAAGAACTGGACTAATCCTTTCTGATGATTTTATTAAGCACTCATGGTTAATGGTATCAACGAGCAAGCCACTGGTTTTCTCCAATAGGTCAGGAAGTTATTTCCTCTTTATTGCACAGTAGCCTCTGACATCCCATGGGATAAAAACAATTTGATATGAATTAAAATGATAACAATAATCATAAGTGTGAGCCTAAAAAGGGTCAATATAAATGGATATTTATGATTTGGGTAACAGTGTCTAGATGAGAAGTACAAATAAATTTCTTGAGTTGCATTATTTACATCATTGCCCTTCCTGTGGAACGATGGGTACAGGGACCTGCAGGTGTGGTGGCTTGTCCTCAGGAACCAGGCAGGTAGGTGGTTATCCTGGGATCCCCTGGGCACACCCTTGGCAGGGAAACATTCTTTTGTTTTTTTAGGACTTTTAGAAAAAGCATCTGATCATCAGATTTCTTCCCTAAGACTTCCTTTTGGAATATAGATCTGTGACATATGAATGCACACACACACACGTGCGCGCGCGCACACACACACACACACACACACACACACACACACACACTCGGAGTTGCTTTAATTGTAGCCCTTTATCTTTCCCCATTGAACAATACTTTATTGTTATTTCTTTCTGTTTGTTTTCTCAGGCTTAGAAAGGACCTTCAATAGGCCCATGTAAATCCATCCATGATTTCCAGGAAAAAAAATATTGAAGCATCAACCAGATACTGCAGATTAAAATAGCACAGAACACAGCAACGCTTCTTGAATGCATGTTATAAACTAGTATTTCGATGAGCATTATATTTTATTCTCCCCAATGCAAAAAGTGAAGGTATAAGTTAATTGTCCTGCCCAAAGGGAAGCAGCATCTAAGCAGAGCCAGGATGTGACTCTGTTTGTATTCTTTCCACCAAACCCTATTTATTTTTAGCTTTTTAAATAACTGGACGTTAGCGACGAGAATGAATTCTGGCTTTTCTGTTGGGCAAGGAAGCCAAGATGCCCAGTACTCTGCTTTCTTTATACCACTAATCACCACTTAAGAAAGAAATTCATGTTAAGTATTAGTGAGGGCAAAATATCTAATTAAGAAGCCTCATCTGGTGCCAACTCGTCTTGTGGCCGTTATAGAGAAATATGTCCAAGCGGTAGCCTACCGTGTGGCTTACATGGTTCATTTTCCTTCTTTGGGCTTTTAAAAATGCTGTCAGCACAAGCTTTTTAAAAGAGATGTTTTAAAAACCTGACTTCGTGTAACTTCAGCCAGAAACCAAGTATAAAGATTGCACGGGATTTTCCTCTCAAATAAAAGAAAGAAAACTAGACTTATTCTATTCCCCTTAGCTGTGTGTATAAAACCCGCGAGAGCACCAAGCCATGGCAGCTCATCTGTGACTTTGCCATTCACAGAGCGATCGGGGAGTAAGTTTTTTAAGAGCTTCTAATCAGAGATCAGCAGCATTTAGAGCTCGGGTGCAGAAGCTCGCTGCGTAAGAAGCGAGTGTCGCGTTATGAAATGCTGGTTTTCAAGTAACTCGATCTGCCCGTTTTCCCACGCAGGCTTCTCCACGCTCTCCCTGGCGGACCAGATGAGCCTTCTGCAGAGCGCTTGGATGGAGATCTTAATCCTTGGTGTCGTTTACCGGTCCCTCTCCTTTGAGGATGAACTTGTCTATGCAGATGATTATATAATGGACGAAGACCAGTCCAAATTAGCAGGCCTCCTTGACCTAAATAACGCCATCCTGCAGCTGGTAAAGAAATACAAGAGCATGAAGCTGGAGAAAGAAGAATTTGTCACCCTCAAAGCGATAGCTCTGGCTAATTCAGGTTGGCATGGCCGCTTGGTCGTTGTTACATTATTTTTAATACGTTGGTTTTTACCCCTTCCCTTAACCCCTTCAGAAATTTGCTAGAAGGAGTTTGTGAATTCTCCACAGTCAGCCAGATGATGACCAGTAGAAGGAAAGAAGAGTGCTTGCAGGGAATTATTTTCATTTTTCTTGCACATTGATGGCTGCAACACTTTTACGACTAAACACATTTACTAATTTGGACCATCGTAAAATACACACGCTGAGGACTGGCGTAGTGGGCCTTCTTGAGACAAGATTAGCTCCACTGTTTTTTATGCCCAAGTCCACCTAAGCGGGTTATGGAGCTGCACAAACCACTTTTCCCTCAAAAATGCAAAGTTTGCAATTGGGAAACTACAGCCAGTGTTGCTTTTCCTTTTGGTCATCAGAGAATACTCTATTTCTTCCATTAGAGAATACTCTAATGCCTTCTGTTTCTTTCTGGAATTCTCGAGAAGTCAAATTCAGAAGCACTGGCTCCCCCAAAGGCACCAGCTGCTCCCTAAAGGTGAAGAATTATAGGGGTAAATGTTCTTTCCATTCGCACTGACATGCGTTAAGATAGGGAGCAAGCTCTGATGAGCCAAAATCATTGGTGCTTTGTTCTTTTTCCCTGCGTGCCTCTCCTTTAGCATTTGCATACATTTCAGGACAGATCCCTCCTTAATGACGTGCCGATCATTTAGATACCGGTGTGTCAATAGCGTGATCTGATGCAGTGTGCCCGTGATGGCCACGCGGCGCCCTGCCATCTGCTTTTGTTTTGACCCTATCTTTGAACTTTATCTTGGTTGCCGGCCAGTAGTTTTCCCTTTAATTACAAGAAGGAAACTGTCAATAAAATCTGTTAAATGGGATGCAGTGAGTGGCTTGAATGGGCGGACGGCTATTTGTTCAAATTCTGCAGCGCTCAAGGTATTGACAGTTTGTTTTCTGGGGCTGTATGTGACGATCAATCTCAGGCTGGGCTCAGCCGCGCTGAAAAATGAAAACCCAGATTGCTTTTGCTGACTTGGGGATGACGACTCTGTGATCTGGCGAGGTCCCAGTGACACCAGACCTCGGAGACCCTCTGCCCAAATTGCCCCCGCGAGAGCCAGGGCCGCGTGACTGTTTTTAGAAATAATTTTTAATTGATTTTGTAATTAACAGTTCATCTACAATATTGATGAATGAATCCTTGGACTGATAGAAGGGAAATTGTTTTCAACAAGGAAGTGGTGCTGGGCTATATTTCTTCATAATGGAGTTTAGCATCTCCCGGCTTTAATTGTGAACAGAACCCCTTCCCCAGCCAACCCCACACCCCCTCCCACTCCCCCGTGAAACTAAAAATATGATTCTTGATGACAAATGGCACTGGTATTAGAAGCCCACAAAAAACCCTTTGCCCTGCTCTCTAGATCAAGGTGTGAGGTGGGATGGGAATTTTCTGAGGATTTATTAGTTTGTATGGGCTTGTATTACAGTGTCTCTCATAATTAGGTGGAAGATTTTTCAATGGTGGTTTGGGGCAGGATTTCTCTTTGGTAATCATGAGATAATTCTAACTTAAAACATTCACTTGGTTAGTTGTTTTTTAAACAGTAGGCATATTTTGTGTCCTTTATGTTTTAAATTATATTTTTTTTTATTATTATTATTATTATTATTATCATTATCTTGTGGCATTGAGGGGCTGACCCCAAGGCCTCCCACATGCTTTGCAAGCTCTCTCCCGTGGAGACCCACCCCCGACTCCTTTCTCTTTTAATTTTTTATCTCGAGGCAGGGTCTTGCTGCGTTACATAGGCTGCCTCTGGCCTCCAACTTGTGATCCTCCTGCCTCTGCCTCCATAGTTGCTGGGATTTGAGGTGTGCACCACCAAGCCCGGCTCAATGCTTTTTTAAATTATTAACTAACTGTGAATGCTGAGCAATGCTAAAATTTTATCATCAAAATCGCTAAAAGTGTATCATTCTAGATGTGAAGTGTACACTGTATGAGTAAACATTACGATTTAGTGTTGTTGCTGGTAGGTGCCCTTGATTCCTGGCCAACTCCTAGAGATTTTCCTAGGGTTTTCACTGGCTGGCTGATTGTTCCAGGAGTGGGCTGCCACATCCTCCTCCTCTGGCTTTTGTGGTGTTGAGGATCGAAACCAGGGCCTCTGAGCCTGCAGAGCAGCCTGCTACCAACTGAGCTAAACCCCAGCCAGGTCCTTCTCCCAAGCCTGCAGCATCCAGTATTCCCAGGTGGTCTCCCACCCAAGGACTAACCAGACCCAACCCTTCCTAGCTTCTGAGATCTGATGGGATCCGTTGCCAGCATGGAATAGCTAAAGGGTGCACAATTTAGAACACCTTAATTAATTAGTTGGGAGAAGGACCTGGCAACCCACTCCCAAAAAACAATCAGCCATTGAAAACCCTGTGAATAGCAGAGAAGCCCTGATGATAGTGTTTTGCCTGTTGTACATAGGGTCGCTTTGAGTTGGACACCGACTTGATGGCACCTAACAACGACAACAACAATTAATTAGTAGCAGCATTTCTGTCTATTGCCTAGAAATATAATCATTACTTTTGTTGATATTTCAACATTCTAATCCCACATTCTCTGCTGTCGGGGGTGGAAATGACCTACTTTACAACAGGGACTGGCCATCAGAAAGTCTTTATTTAGAGAACAAGTAACTTTAGTTTTCTTGTTTGAAGCCTGGAATAGTGAACAAGCCCTCCTTTTCTTCAGTTACATCAGCTGAGTAGCACAGCTTCTCAGAAAGTTTCTGCATGGCACAAATTTTTCCTGCAGGCGGTTCCAACATTACGATAGCCTCTTAGTACAGAGAAAAATCAGTTGCATCAGGCTCCAAACTGAAGAATAAGTAATTAAACACCATAAAGACTTTTCATTTTGAAATCCTGCTACTTCCTATATTGCATAAATATGTCCTTTTTCTTACCCACCCAACTCGGAAGCTCCACCTTTTTAATTTGGGTTAAATCCCTTAAAAAGCTATTTTCTTTGTACTGTCAATATAAGGCTATTTCACTCCACTTTTTGACCATTACTTTTGACAGCAATAAAATTGTAGATTCAGGCTTGCTTAGATCCAACGTACAGTTCTTAAACTCCTCATGAGCACATCCAAATGAAAACATTTTAATATTTTTCAGATACCCTGGAAAACTGCTAGGTTTTTTTTTTTTTTTTTAGTATTAAGGAATTTCAGATGAACATAGATAAATTTTTAATGCAAAAAATCTATTTTAATGTCACTTATGCAGATATCCTAGCTTTACCTCCATAGCTGTAGATGTTAACAACCAACGTGCCATTTATCTATATTTTGTCTTACTTTAAACATCTGTCTTTATTTAATAATTATAAATGTTGTGCTTTTACTTGGATAGCAAGCAATTGGCTTCCTGATAATGGGTGTCATATATTTTATGGCTCTAACAACAACAACAAATGTTTCTCTCGTACATGCATTCAGGAAAGCTTACAATGGCAGAACGTCACTGGTGGTGTAGTCCCTATCTTCAGGTGTGTGGCCAAAAGAGCCACGTGTCAGGAACTAATACTGCAGTTCCAACATTCAAATATGTGAAAACCCTTAGCAACTGTGCAAATTATTATTATTATTTTTTTTTTTGTGGTACTGGGGGTTGAACCCAAGGGCCTTGCACCTGCATGCTCTGCAAGTGCTGGACCACTGAGCTGCACCCCCCAGCCCATTTTTTTTACTTTTTGAGACAGGGTCTTGCTAAATTACACAGACTGCCTCTGGTCTCGAACTTGTGATCCTCCTGCCTCCACCTCCCCAGCCTCTGGGATGACAGGCGTGCGCCACCGCGCCCAGCTTGTACCAATTATTTTTGAAGATAAGGAATTTACAGGCTTACCAAAGGTGCTCATCCTGTTACTCTTGAGGACAGGCTTACCAAAGGTGCGCATCCTGTTACTCTTGAGGACCAACCTCGGGCGCTTACTGCCTCCCCGATACAGCTCGGTCAGATATCAAATTTAAAAAGAAAAACGTAGACCGCAATTTTCACATGTTGATTTTCACAAGTTCGTTTCTCTTGCTTGTACCGAGAGGCTGGCGGGTCTCTAGAGTTCTTTCCATCTGGGGAATTCTATTGGTCTGTGAAGAATTTTATCCATGTATTTGGAGAAAACAGTGAAATACTGCCCTAAGCATCTTGGGTGAGGTTATCTAATGGGATGTCATTCTGTTGATTGGTTCTATTGACTCTTATATGTAAGAATTTGTTGAAAGTCTTACCGCTGAACCCAAGACAATATGTTCGTGTTTATATGCTAGATTAAAAAATAGTTTAAGATTAGGAATCACTTCAGATCTGATCATTCTCTTTTGTTCAAGTCCCAAGACTTTCAAGCCCCTCAGCTGCCACTCACTACCAACTTTTGTCCCCCTTTCCCACACCCAAACTGAAGCCAGGTGAACTTATTCCATTCAAGAATTTTTGTTGTTGTTAGGTGTCATTGAGTCAGGTCCAACTTATAGTGACCTGATGTACAACAGAACAAAACACTCCCTGACATGCCCTGGCACTCAGTGCTTCTCTGTTATTCATAGGATTTTCAGTGGCTGATGGTTTTGGGAGTGGGCTGCCAGGTACTTTCCCCAAGGCTACAGCACCCGGTATCCCCATGAGGTCGCCCATCCAAGGACTAACCAGGCCCAACCCTGCTTAGCTTCTGAGATCAGATGAGATTGGATACCAGGGTCATACAGCTCTAGGCATTCAAGAATAAATATGTTTAAAATCAAGTTTTGTTTTTCTAACTTCTATGTAGTATTTCTGGAATAAAAGCACCAATTGATAAAAAGCTAAAGGGAATATTCTGCTCGTTAACTTAAAATCCCAAGTAATTATAATAACCTTATGACAGTAATAACAGGATTCCCTGCTGGGTTTTGCTTTCTGTTTTTCAGTACCTAGGGATTGAACCCCAGGGCCTTGCACATGCTAGGCAAGTACTTTATACAGTGCTGTACCCCCAGCCCCACCTTTTTAAAAATATTCTTTTATGTCAGTAATTCTTTAGCTAGTGTACAGCTTCGTGAGTTTTGTTGTGACATTCCATGCATGCATGTCATAGTACACGGCTCAGGTTCACCTCCATCATTACCCTCTGGTGACTCCCTCCCCCATCCCCTCCCCCCCCCCCATCCCCTTCCTCCCCACCACTGCTCTCCCTACTACTTGTATATTTTGTGTGTGTGTGTGTGTGTGTGTGTGTGCGCGCGCGCGCGCAAAACCTGGTATTTCTCTTTCTGATCCCCATTACTCTGTCTTACTGTCCCTCCCGCCTTTCTTTAACCCCTTTTCTCCCCCCACATAGGCCCCTTCTCTTTCTGGAGCTCTATATTTTAATATTGAACACATATTGAAATCTAACACCCACTTATAACAGAAAACATGTGCGGTTTGTCTTTCTGGGTCTGGTGTACTGAAAACGCTGATCTCTAGTTCTACCCATTTTCCAGCTAACGTCCTCATCTCGTCCTTCTGTGTGGTGAGTGATCCTCCATTGTGTAGGTTCACTGCACTTTATCCCCTCATCTGTTGATGGGCTCCTTGGTTGATTCCCTGTCTTGGCTCTTGTACGTCCCAGACCCTTTCTTTTAATGTTTTGCCTGAGACAGGGTTTCTGGGAAGTTGTACAGGCACCCTCTGGCCTGAAACTCACAATCTTCCTGCCTCAGTTTCCCAAGTGGGTGGGATTACAGGCATGTACAGTCAGCTTTTCTTTCTGCTCTTGAGGGCAACATAGTGTGTGTGCAGAACTGTGTCATTTGAAGAGATAGAAACTTTCTGATTTCTGTTGTTGTTGTTAGGTGCCATCGAGTCAAGTCCAACTCATAGCAACCCAATGTATAGCAGAATGAAACACTGCCTGACACTGTGCTGTGCCTAGCACTACTGTCAGTGCTATTCTGCTATTAATAGGGTTTCTGATGGCTGATTTTTTCCATGGTGTTTCTCGGGTGGGCTTCTAGGTCCTTCTCCCTTTTTATGTGATGATGGTATCAAATCCTGGGCCTCAGAGAGCACAGAGCAGCACTCTGCCAACTGAGCTAAACCCCAGCCCCAAGATTTCTGTAGGAGACTGGAATAGAGGCCTTATTTAGTTAGGATATGAGGAACTTCATAAGTTGATCTTGGTATTTCTCAATCTTCTTCCCTTATCATCCTCTTGGGAAGACATTTTCATAACATTTCCTAATAACCCTCCAATGAAATATTAATATCTCAAATATATCATACATCTTCTTAGGCAGTATATATTTATACATTTCATCCAAAATGAGTTCCTTCTACTCTCCAGTTCCAAAATTCATTTCTTTTGAGAATACATAGTTTGGATACATAAGTGTTTCCTCGTCTGTAAAGTAAGGCAGGTGAATTAGATAATGTCTAATATCCATAAGTGGCCTCAAATTTTTAGGTCAGCTACTTTTAAGTGGGGGCTGGGATTTAGCTCAGTTGGTAGAGTGCCGCTCTGCAGTCTCTAAGGTCCCAGGCTCGATTCCCAGCACCAGAAAAATGGGAGAAGGACGTGGCAGTCCACTCCCGAGGCAATCCTGAAACAATCAGCCATTGAAAACCCTATGAGGGTCGCCATGAGACAGATACAACTGGATGGCACCCAACAACAACTTTTCAGTGAGGTGATGATGTAAGTACTAGGTAAATTGTTGTTGCGATATATTGCCTAGGTAAAAATGACAAGGAACAAGTATGTAAATTTTCAGCACACACAGCACTTGTTTCTTTCTTTTTCTTTTGCCTAATTTTCTTTGGCTGTTGTGGTTATTGCTGTTGATGATGTTTTTGAGACAAGATTTGGCTGTGTAGCCGAGGCTGGCCTCACACGCAAGATCCTCCTGCCTTAGCCTCCTGAATGCCGGGCTGGCAGGCGTGAGCCACCACTCTTCTGATTCAGTATCTTTTATCTGAGTTTGGTTGAATCTATGGATCTATAACCTTGTGATAAGGAGGCCTGATTACCATAAAATCAGCCAGGAAGCTGACAAAGCAGAAGGGAAGATAAAATGTTTACCAGGTAATTATAGCATTTTGTGAGCAATAAATAGATATTGGTCTTGTCTGGTAGATAAGTCTGTGCCCTTAACTTTTACTCAGACCAAACCATAATGCAATCAAGTAAATAAGTTGTAATTATAAATTTCTATCTTCTAGTCTACTTTTGGGCTGGGACTTAGCTCAGTTGGTAAAGCACTGCTCTGCAGTCTCTGAGGTCCTGGATTTGATAACCAGCACCATAAAAATGGGAGAAGGACGTAGCAATCCACTCCCAAGCAATCCCAAAATAATCAGCCATTGAAAACCCTATGAGGATTCTTATGAGTCGGATACGACTTATGGCACCTAACAACAACAGCAGTCTGTTTTTATTTGTTTCTTTATTTTATCAAAGTCTACCATTACTTGTTGGATTATTTTTATTTATGATGATATATTTGGGAAGTCAGTTTTTGTTATTTATTCAGCCCTTACATTTCATATATATATGTATGTATGTATACATATATATATGTATGTATGTATACATATACATATGTGTATACATATGATATTGCATAATTGTATGCTAATATAAGCTAGTTCTTAAATATCCTTCGTCAAGCTCAATGATCCCTATGACTTGGCATAGGGTATGGAGCATTTGCTGCAACTGCCTTTGCACTTCCGACCTGGGTAATATGTGTATAAAATACTCTGCAGCTGCTTCTCTTCTAGAGAGTGGCTCTGATGTCCTTTTCATTTGCAAGTCTTAAGATAATGAGGAGCCTGTTACTAAAGGTCATTAGCGCAGCACAGGTCATCGATGATGTTGTGGGAGGTCAAAATAGTCACCCACCATGTTGGTGTCCACTCTCACTTATGAACTATGATTATCTTTACCACTGGTAATAAGTAGAGTTGGAAAACTCCTGGAAAAATGTAGAGAAAAGAGAGGAGAGAGAGAGAGAAAGCCTTGAACAATTGTTGTTGTTAGGTGCCATCAAGTCAGGTCTGACTCATAGTGACCCTCATAGGGTTTCCAATGGCTGACTGTTTGGGGATTGTTTTAGGGAGTGGATTGCCACATCCTTCTCCCGTTGAGCAATTGTAGGAAAATAGAAAACAGCTAGCAGAGAAATCTCATTATGCAAGGTAAATATAGCAATGATAACAGTAATTTGGGGTTTGTGGGGGAAGCCTGGAGAAGGGAGACGGTAGCCAGGGAGGTTTCCTGCCGTTCAGCATTTCACATAAATACTGTGACAGTGATTGGTGGGGCTGGTGTCAATGTAGCAAAAGAAAACAGACCTCCAGAAATAAAAATAACTGTCTCTAAGTGGGAAGCCATGAAATTGGAAGTTTTGATCCCACCACGGTTGAGCACAAAATCAGAATCATTATTACTGTTTTCAATATGAGGATTATCACTTGTCTGATTTGGAAAAGACATAAAAGGTGTCTTTGTATCCGGCCCCCTACCTGGAGCGCAAACAGCTTCTTTTGCCTGCCTGCTGTGTCTTGCTGTCTCCACAGGAATTCCACTTGATTCACTACTTTCTTGAAGAGCCCATCCCATAGAAGCATCTCGGTCCCTTTCCATCTCTCTCATCATTTCCGTGCCAGAGAAAATGCCCACATTATATAGCTTAATATATTCGTCTCCTATGCTGCGCCTAACAAATCAGATTTGGAGCTGGATTTCTCTAACCAACACACACTTATTCTGTCTTAGTTCTGGAGGCAGAAGTCCCAAGTCAGTTTGGCTGGGTATGAAAAGGTGTGGATGGGCTGGAGCACCCTCTGGAGGCCCTGAGCAGAATCTGTTTCCTTCCCTGCTCCAACTCTAGAGCCACATCCCTTGGCTCCTGGCGTCTTCCTCTGTTACTCAAGCCACTGGTGTGGTGTTTCGCGTCAGTGGTGACATGGCCTTCTTCCTTCTTCAGCCTTTTCATTGAAGATCCACCTAGATAAACCAGGATAATGTCCTGTCTCAAGATCCTCAACTTAATCTCATGAGTGGTTCATCTTGCTCTATACGGTAACATTCACGGGTTCTAGAGCTTCGGATCTGAATATCTTTGGAACATTTTTCAGCCATCCACAATGTAGGTGTGAGCAAGGGCAAGAAATAAAACTTTGTGAGGTGTCCCTAGAAACCTCCGCAGGTGCCTTGTCTCAATCTGAAGCCCCTCCCTTTCCATCAAGGCAAATACTTTTTAAAAAAATAAGGGGCCAGCTAGAAAGGTTTTATTCAAAATAGGTAGGCTGGATTCTAGGGAGATGGTAGTGAGGGCAGCAAAACAAAATTATTATTATTATTATTATTATTATTATTATTATTATTATTATTATTATTTTCCTAGAAAGTAACCAGGGAGCAGGACCTGGCAACCTACTCCCAAAAATCAATCCACCATTGAAAACCCTATGAGCAGCAGAGAAGCACTGACAATAGTGTTTCACCTGCTGTATGTAGGGTTGCTATGAGTTGGGTACCAACTCGATGGTACCTAACAACAACAACAAGAAAGTAAGCACTTTGTGGACAGTCCTGTCCTAACTTACACAGTCATCACTTTCTTGTGTGCGCTTATAGTTTTGTTACTACATTGTGTGTGCTTCGTGATATAAGTTTGTTTCTGTCAAGGATGTTGCCACAGTTACCCACAAGCTAACACAGACTGGGTTTTGAAGATCGCAGCTCATTACGCTCCTCTGCCCTTTGCATTTTGTGCAAGCTGGCTGGCAACTGGATCCAGAGACTAAGTCAGACTCAGATTCTCCCCGAATGGCACGTGGGGGTGGTGTGTTGTTCTTTGGGAGGCAGAGAATAGCTGGTTGTCTCCCTTTTTATGATGTTAGCAGCTGTGAATGCTCATTACCTAAATTCATTAAGCACTGCGGATTGCAAAATGGGGATTTGTCATTTTGCCTTTTCTTTTCTCAGCCTGGTATGTATGAAGTAAGGCTTTCTTCTTTCTCTTATTTACCAGCTACCAATGATACAGGAAAAGGAGTATAAATCCTTGATTCCTCCTCCTTATTTACCAGTATTCAGGATAAAAAGTCAGTGCCCTGTCTTCCTACTGTCCTTGTAAACACATGTGTTCAAACACATTTGATGGATTGCAACCATCTGCAATTATAATCCCTTTTGAAGCCCAAGTTTCTCCATTTTGGGATGGTGGAAACCCCTTCAGGGGGGCTTCTGAAATGTTTTTGAATGGCTTGTTGTTAGGCACTGTTAAGTTGGGCCCGACTCATAGTAACCCTGTGTATAGCAAAACAAAACACTCCCTAACACCCTGCCATGCCAGCACTATGTCAGTCGTTCTCTGCTATGCATAGGGTTTTCGATTGCTGATTGTTACAGGATTGTTTCAGGAGTTGGCTGCCAGGTCCTTCTAATGGCTCAGTAGGCGTAACGAGTATCCATGACATTTATGTACCATCATGTTCCATATGCATTTTAAATATTGTCCAGTCTGTACCTCGATCTGGATTACAACCTGGATGCCGTGGGTACATTCTGGGCTGGCCATTTCCCCTGCCTCTTTGGTTGACAGCATTAGAAACATCAATGTACAAACCTAAATCTGTGTGTGTGTGTGTTTATTGTGGAGCTATCTTGCCACTCAGTTGTGCTATAAAATGTCCATAAGTTTTTAGTTTTGCCATCTGGCTGCTCTGGCATTTTTTCATTTGTTTACATTTTTGTGTGTGCAGATTTGGAGAAATTAAAAATCTTGCTGTGACCGCTGCCATCTCCCTAGACTCTATTTTTAACCACAATTTTGCTTATGATTAGGTGCCATCCGTGGGGACCAACTCATAGTGACCCTGTGCACAACAGAGCAAAACAGTTCCTGACACGGTGCCATGCCCGGCACTATGTCAGTGCTTCTCTGCTATTCATAAGGATTTCAATGGCTGATTGTTTTGGGAGTGGACTGCCAGGTCCATCTCCCATGATTGTGGTGGTGGGGATCAAACCCAGGGCCTCAGAGAGTGCAGGACAGTGCTCAACCAACTGAGCTAAACCCCAGCCCAACATTATGATTAGCGTCTTTTTTGTTTTACCAAACTGAAGGGCAACCATTTTTGTTAATTGTTGTTGCTTTTAGGTGCCATGGAGTCGGTTTTTGACTCACAGTGACCCTGCGTACAACAGGCAAAACACTATTGTCGGTACTTCTCTGCTATTCATAGGGTTTTCAATGGCAGACTGATTTTTGGAAGTGGGTTGCTGGGTCCATCTCCCTTTTGTTAATTAAGAGCCCATATGTCACGAGGTCAGTCACTGTTTATCGGGACCCCAGTTGATTGCCACCCGTGGGATTGTTCTTGTGGACTTCTTACACAGTGCACGCAGAAATTTGGAAACAGAACTTCTCTTTCAGAAAACGGACCTTTGCTCCCTTCCCTGTCCTTTCTAGCTGAGTCAGTTCCTCTGCTTTGATGACTGAAGCAGGTCCCACTCACTGTCCCCTCGCTGCCCTTCCTCATGTAGGCAGCTTACACAAAGTCCACGCCTGTGTGCCACGGGGAAGGTCACTCTGAGAGTCGGGCTGGATTGGTTGCCAGACTTGGCTAAACACACTTTGCACGTTTCTGATATTCAATTCCATCACCAAAATGAGACCTGGCACCATGGGGAACATTTTACCAAGAATAAGCTACACACGCAGAAGACAGTTCCCAAGTAGGACTTGGGCACTCCACAGTGGCTGGCCCACGCCCTCAGTGATTAATGTTCTTATCACAGAGACGGGCAATGTTTTGTTCCAGGGAACATATAAAAATAAAATCTTCTGTCGTAATCGCTAGAGGACTCCTACTGAATTTGGCAGCTGCAGATACAAAGGTGCTTAACTGTCATCCCAGGCTGGGGTTTAGCTCAGTTGGTAGAGCACTGCTCTGCACTCTCTGAAGACCCAGGTTCGATCCGTAGCACTGCAAAAATGAGAGAAGGACGTGGCAATCCACTTCCGAAGCAATCAGCCATTGAAAACCTTATGATGGTCACTGTGAGTTGGACCCGACTCAACAGCACCCAGCAACAACAACTGTCTTACCAAAGACAATTTGAACTAGATACCGACCTTTAAGCCTGCAGCCATAGCCCTGTGGCGTTCGATCCCATCAGATCTCAGAAGCTAAGCGGGGTCGGGCCTGGTTAGTGCTTGGATGGGAGACCGCCTGGGAACACCAGGTGCCGTAGGCTTGAGAGACGGACCCGGCAACCCACTCACAAAAATCAATCAGCCATTGAAAACACTATGAATAGCAGAGAAACACTGACAATAGTGTTTTGCCTACTGTATGCAGGGTCACTATGAGTTGGATACCAACTCCACGGCACCTAGAAACACCATCTACATTTAGGATCCCATTCACAGACTAAAACAGCAAAAGTTATGAAAGCCTTCTGTTTATTAAGGGGTGCAACTTAATGCACAAGTAACAATTTATAGACTCTTTGCACTCTGCTGAGGTCGTGAAGTTTTGATTTCTCGATTATTTATGTACTTTTTTTTTGGTACTGAAGGGCTGAACCCAGAGCCTTGCAAATACAAGGCAGGTGCTCCACCACGGAGCTGCATGCCCGCCCCCTTCCTTTTTATTAATTCCCTATTTTGAGGCAGTCTGATTAAGGAGAGAGAGCTACCTCTGGCCTCACGCTTGCCATCCCCCGCCTCGACCTTGCCGTCCTCCTGCCTCAGCCTCACAAGTCACTGGGGTTATAGACGTGCACCAGGCTGCCTGGCTTGATTCTTTTTAATAGCATTTGTTTGTGTTATCGATCAGTTCCCTGTTCTCAATCCTGGTGTGGAAGAATTAAAGAGTAGTCTAGTCCTGCATCCACCTCTAATATTTTGGTTTACTAGGTTTGGTTTGGGCCCAGGTATCTAAAATCTTTGGCAGCTCACCCAGTGTTTCCAATGTGCAACCACACCTTGTCTGTCTCGTACGTAAACCAGTGATCTCTGTTATTAAGTTTGGCTGATTTCCGTTAGCACAAACGCAGGAACTCTTTCCTCTGGAGCAAAGTTAGAAAGAACCCAGCACTAACAATCAAAGCTAAAGTATTGTTGTTAGGTGCCACGGAGTCCAGTCCCCCTCATAGCCACCCTCCTAGCATTTTCAGTGGCTGATTGTTTTGGGAGTGGATCGCCACATCCTTCTCCCAATTTTTGCAGTGCTGGGGAATCAAACCTGGGTCCTCAGAAAGTATGAAGCAGCGCCCTACCAACTGAGCTAAACCCCAGCCCTTCAAAGTAACCTGAAGTTATTGTTGTTAGGCACTCATAGAGACCCTCATAGGGTTTTCAGTGGCTGATTGTTTTCTGGATTGCTTCAAGAGTGGATTGCCATGTCCTTCTCCCATTTCTGCAGTGCTGGGGCTCAAACCCAGGTTCTCAGGGTGTGCAGAGCAGCGCTCTACCAACTGAGCAAAACTCCAGCCCAAAGCTAAATCATTACATAAATCAGTGCCAGTTCTATTGAGCCTTTCACCAACATGTAAATTTAGCCAAAAGAACAACACAGATGAAGACCACAGAGCCAGATCTTGAACTAATGGAGATTAATATTTTCTTCAGCCGTCTACGGCTGATTCGTGGTCTAATTAAATAGTTCAGATTTAGTGAGTTTGCATTGAGGGTATTAGCAGATCCAAAGATGGGAAAAGCTAAAATGAGTGAGAATCTTTTCTGCAAATGGGAGGTTAAATTTTCATAGTAATTTGATTAAATCGGTTTTAAATCTCTCTGGCTAAATCACAGCCTTTGAAGACGAGCTTGAAGTCTTAATTGCTGTTTGTGAGCATCTCTCTCTGCTATTTGTTATCGCCTCACTTCCTGTGACATTTTCTAATATAATTCCTGCTGGGCAGGAGGAGTGGGCAGGAAACGCGTGGAGCGCGGGCTGAGGTGACTGTGGCTGGCTTTGGGTGTTTATAGAAAAGGAACATCGATCCCGGAGTCTTCTGGTAGTCAGGACCAGGAGCAAAGGAAGGCGTTTGGAGACAGACTGGGGGAGACGTGAAACAGGCACTGCCGTTAGCTCCGTTCCTTGTATCAGGCTGGGATTTAGCTCAGTTGGTAGAGCACCGCTCTGCAATCTCTGAGGTCCCAGGTTTGATTCCCAGCACCACAAAAATGAGAGAAGGACGTGGCAATCCACTCCCGAGGCAATCCTGAAACAGTCAGCCATTGAAAACCCCATGAGGGCTGGGCATGGTGGCTCACGCCTGTCATCCCAGCGACTCAGGAGGCAGAGGCAGGAGGATACCAAGTCGGAGACCAGAGGCAAGCTGTGTAACTTAGCGAGACCCTGGCTCAAAAAAGTCAAGGGAAAATGGGCTGGGGGTGCACCTCAGTGATCCAGCACTTGCAGAACATGCAGTCACGAGACCCTGGATTCAACCCCCAGTACCACAAAAAAATAAATAAATAAATAAAAACCCTATGATCGTTGCTAGGGGCTGGGATTTGGCTCAGTTGGTAGAGCGCTGCGCTGCAGTCTCTGAGGTCCCGAGTTCAATTCCCAGCACCGCAAAAATGGGAGAAGGGCCTGGCAATCCACTCCCTAGGTAATCCAGAAACAGTCAGCCATCAAAAACCCTATGAGGGTCGCTATGAGTCGGACACCAACTCGACGGCACCTAACAACAATAACAATGATGGTCACTGTGAGTCAGACAGGACTTGACGGCACCTAACAACAACAGCACCCCTTGTATGGTATAATGCTCTGCATACACAGGGACCTGCCTTCATTAGGGATGTTGTAGAAAATGTTGCTCGTGGAGGTGAGAGAGAGATTCAGTGACAAGAGATCAGAGGTCAGCGTGATCTGGTTCATTTGAAAAAGGAAACGGAAACGCTCTGTTCAGTGTTGAAAACCCTATGAGGCTGGCTGTGAGCCAGTCTCAACTCCATGGCACCCGACAGCAGCGCCAGTGTCACCCACAGCAGCATCTCTTGATCGAGAGCAAACCAAGCCTAAGCCCGGCTGTGACACTTTACCATCAGCGCCACCCTCCCAGAAGAGAAATGAGGCTGTGCTCGCCCAAGTGGGTGCTTAGCAGATGATCGATTCGTTGCTGTCCTTCTTTCTTTGTGTCTAGTTTGGAAACAGTTACTGTGTTTTAATTTGGTTTTCTCTCTAAAGAGTGCATTTCCTGTTGTGCCATCCCTCTGTTCTCTATTTCGATGTCGAGAGTTAACCGTTAGTCCCAGGACAAGCTGGAGAAGTCCATCTCCTCTTTGATCACTTTAGGGCTTGGTCCTTACAGTTGTCTTTTATGTACCTGCCGTCAACATTCACGAGTGCCACTCCCAGCCCCCATTTTCCCTTCAGACATCATGTCAGTGCATTTTGTAGAGAGAAAGGAAATAACGTGAGAGCGTGTCATCCGGTCCAGTCTGTGTTTCCCTGACTAACGATACCCACCCCGAGACACTGTTAGAAGCCACATGTGCTGGTTTGGAGGAGAAGATGCTGCAGGAGGGGTCTGAGAGCTGACACCACCGAGTGGGAAGGAATTGTCCCCCAGAGAAGGGTGGGTCCACAAAGCCCACGGGGCCAGGCAAGGCGTCTGTCTTCAGGGATGTCTGGAGACCTGTGACAACACGATTCCCCTCTTTGAAGAGTTTCTTTTTGGGCTCTACCAAGCAGGAATTGAGCTGGGGTTTGGCTCAGTTGGTAGAGCACTGCTCTGGAGTCTCTGAGGTCCCAGGTTCGATTCCCAGCACTGCAAAAATGGGAGAAGGACGTGGCCATCTACTTCCAAAACAATCCCAAAACAATCAGCCATTGAAAACCGTATGAGGGTCTCCATGAGTTGGACTCAACTCAATGGCACCTAACAACAACAAGCAGCAGGAATTAAGTCTTGACAGGTAAATACTTGTAAGAACTATAGTCAGAGTATTGAAAACTCTCTTAAAGAGATGTGCCATTAACTATGAATGGAAATGAGCAGTGCCCAATTCCATAAACTGGCAAAACAATTCAAAATGACAATATAAAAGAAAAAATACGTAGCCGGGCGCGGTGGCACACGCCTGTAATCCCAGTGGCTTGGGAGGCGGAGTCAGGAGGATCGAAAGTTTGAGACCAGAGGCAGTCTGTGTATTTTGATGAGACCCTGTCTCAAAAAAGTAAAAAAAAAAAAAAAAAAAAAAAAAAAGGGCTGGGGGTGCAGCTCAGTCGTCCAGCACTTGCAGAGCAGCAAGCGCAAGGCCTTAGGTCCAACCCCAGTACCGGAAAAAAAAAAGAAAAAGAAAAAATATGTTACTGGTTAAGTCAATCTTTTAATTACTTTGCCTATTCAATTTTTTTATTGTATCAGGAGCTGCTTGATTTTAAATTATGTTTTTTCTGGTTTTTTTGTTCATGTGATCTATATTTGAATTATATGAAAAAATGGGCTAACTACATATATCTTAGCATTCACCGTTCTCAGAGAACTAGAATTATTAAACATGAAAAATTCCCCAAAGACTCCATTATGTGTAATTAACAGATAAACTGTCATCAGAATCAATAAAACGCGCTAAATGATTCAAACTTGTATATAATTAAGTGTCTGTTTTAGCATTAGAGCTGTAACTTTTATTTTTACCCCATGTCACACATTTCTAACAAGAATAATTGTGGCAACCTTGTTAACCCTTTTTTGGCTCCATTGAATTAGATTTTCAAATTAGTCACTTAGAGGCTAAGCTCCCTTGTACAAATGTGAGAAATATTTTATAACTCAGTCAGCTAAGGACACCATTTGTTTTTCTGCAGAGAAATAGAGTAGGTAAGGATACTTCAGTGAGCTGTCACTAGGACATTAAAGATCCTTTCCGGGTGCAGTGGCTTACGCTTACAATCCTAGCCACTGAGCAGGCAGAGGCAGGAGGGTTACAGGTTCGAGGCCCAAGGCAGCCTATGTAATTTAGCAAAGGGCTATCTCAAGATAAAAAATTTTAAAATGGCTGGGGGTGCAGCTCAGTGGTAGAGCATTTGCAAAGCCCTGGGTTCAACCCCTAAATATTACAAAAAAAGAAAAGAAAAATCCTAAAAGGCTAAAAAATTTTGGAGATGCTAATTAAGATTTTAGTCACTAACTTTTTTCACCTTTGGGAAATATGAGATTTTTTCAGGCAAAAATCACATCTTTACCTCAGACAGCACTTGTTAGGTGCCAATGATTCAGGTGTGACTCGTAGCAACCTGATGTACAATAGAACGAAACATTCCTTGACACTGCCATACCCGGCACTACATCACTGCTCCTCTGTTATTCGTAGGATTTTCAATGGCTGATTTTTCTGGATTGTTTCAGGAGTGGGCTGCCAGGTTCTTCCCCTGTTTTGGCAGTGCTGGGGATCAAACCCAGGGCTCAGAGAAGGCAGAGCAAGCACTCTGTGACAGCATTTAGAATAATATTTTTATTTTCATTTTTTATTATACATTTTTTTTGAGGTACTGGGGGTTGAACCCAGGGCCTCGCACCTGCATGCTTTGCAAGTGCTGGACCACTGACCTGCACCCCAGCCCACTTTTCTTTTTTATTTTTTGAGACAGGGTCTCACTAAATCACAAAGACTCCCTCTGGTCTCGAACTTACAATCCTCCTGCCTCTGCCTCCCGAGTTGCTGAGATTACAGGCATGCACCACCGTGCCTAGTTTAGAATAATATTTTTAATACACAGCCTTCTGTAATTTTTTTTGTTGGATGAATGAACACATGAATAAGGCAGTGCATAAAATCGCCACAATGATGCCTGTCGTTCTAGAAGGAAAGTAACAGACCTTTTAAATAACCGATCTTTCCTAAAAATTGTCATGTCCTAAGCTAGTATTAAAAGTTACCTGTGAACCTTAGGAAAAATAGTAGTTATGGAAATGTGCAGCTCTGAACACATCATAGCTTTGATCTTAGAGAAGTTCAAAAATATGGTTTGCTGTGATTTAATAGGAATTGTACATCTGTGCTCATCAGGGTTACGAGTTCGTTGGTCTGTTTTCTTTCTCTCTCTCTCTCTCTCTCTCTCTCTCTCTCTTCTTTCCTTCCTTTTCTTTTCCTTTCTTTCCTTCTTTCTTTCCTTCTTTCTTTCTTTCTTTCTTTCTCTCTCTCCCTGTCTCTCATTTCCTTCCTTCTTTTTTCTTTCTTTTTCTTTTCTTTTTCTCTCTCCCTTCCTTCTTTCCTTTTCTTTTCTTTCTTTCCCTCTCTCCCTTCCTTCCTTCCTTTTCTTTTCTTTCTCTTTCTCTGTCTCTCTCTCCCTTCCTTCCTTTCTTTTCTTTTCCTTTCTTTCCTTCTTTCTGTCTCGCTCCCTTTCTCTCTCACTTCCCCCTTCCTTCATTTCTTCTTTCCTCTTTCTTTCTTTCTTTCTTTTTCTTTCTTTCTCTCTCTCTCTTCCTTCCTTCCTTTTCTTTTCCCTCCCTTCCTTCCTTCCTTCCTCCCTCCCTCCCTCCTTCCTTCCTTCCTTTTCTTTTCCCTTCCTTTCTTCCTTTTCTTTCCCTCCCTTCCTTCCTTCCTTCCTTCCTCCCTCCCTTCCTCCCTTCCTTCCTTCCTTTTCTTTTCCTTTCTTTCCTTCTTTCTTTCTCTCAACCCCTCTTTCTCTCACTTCCCTCCTTCCTTCATTTCTTCTTTCCTTTTTTTCTTTCTCTCTCTTCCTTCCTTCCTTTTCTTTTCCCTCCCTCCCCTCCTCCCTCCCTC
>VMDO01004937.1:0-118052 GCA_007922755.1 Pedetes capensis | reverse complement strand
GCCCCCCCTTTTTTTCCTTTTCTTTACTCTTTGAGACAGGGTCTTGCTAAATTATGCAGACTTCCTCTGATCTCGAATTTGCGATCCTCCTGGCTCCGCCTCCCAAACCCCTGGGATTACAGGCGTGTCCCACCGCCCCCGGCCCACTTTCTGAAAATGTACTCACTTATGTAAGTTGTCCCTCAGCCTCTAATTTCTTTATCTTTCAAAAAAGGAGAAAGAATGTTATGTTTATTCTATGAACAGCAAAGATATAAAATACTATTTTATAATTAAGTCAATTAATAACTCTGAAATTTGTTGGGCACTGAGGTATTAATCCTGGGGTAAAATTTTCGGAACAAATAGTGAGTGAAAACAAAAGGACACATGCACTGCTTATGGATGATGCCTGCATTTTGGGGTCTACTACGTTGTTGATTCCTCTGGCCTTCCTAGTCTCTCTTTGTCAACACCCAAACCATACAGTTCAGCGTTTTTTCCTTTCTCTTTATAAAGTAACTGAAAATAGATATAAAATGGGTAAGAAGGTAAAAAAATCACTGGCAATGTGTGTGTGTGTATATGTGTGTACATTTAAACTTGGAAATAAAGTATAAAGTCAGCACTGCTTTTTGTATTTTTGCTCGTGAACTATAATGTCATATGTGAGTTTTTAAAAACTTTGTGTTGAATGATTTATTAGCAAGCATTTCATAATTTTAAGTAAAAATGTGATACCTCTTTATTATATTATCTTTTCTGTTCCACTCAAAATTAAGGCTCAGTGACAGATATTTTAGATTTTAAATGTGGCTATAATGTTTTCTTCTTATGTAGTATGTGGAATTAGGAATTAGCAATTTTGTTGTAAAGGCATGATATAAATGTTGAGTTTCTGACAGTTTTATTTTAAAAAATATATACATATTAAATGTCATGTACTGTAATAAATACAAAATGAATGCAAAATGTGTTCTAGTCAATTCAAGCTGTTTTCAAAGTAAATTGTGACAAGTTTTCTCTCAAATGTACCTTATTAACTCAAGATTTTAATTAAACATTTTTAAAAGTTTTATAAAGTCAACTGATGGACACATCATCCCAATGATAGCTATGCTAACCATTTGGGATATGCAGAGATACGTAGGGAATATTTTAAGTCTTGACTTCTGAACCTGCTACTTGCCTGGGAATGACTTTTGATATGTGTATAGTTCCCAGACTTTTCTGCACAATGGAATCACCATCAGGTAGGGAGGGTGTAGGGCTCTAAAAATACCAATGTTGTGTTTCTCCCCCAGAGACTGTGAATAAATTAGATTGAGGTGTCCAGGGCTTTGAAAAATTTAAAAGGTCCCAAGTGATTCTATTGTTCAGCAAAATTTTGGAATCCCTAGTCTGTCTAGGGGGCTGGGATTTGGCTCAGTGGGTAGAGCGCTGTGCTGCAGTCTTTGAGGTCCCGAGTTCAATTCCCAGCATCGCAAAAATGGGAGCAGGGCCTGGCAATCCACTCCCAAGGCAATCCCGAAACAGTCAGCCATTGAAAACCCTATGAGGGTCGCTATGAGTCGGATACCGACTCGACGGCACCTAACAACAACAAGTCTATCTAGACTGTCCTGCAGCTGTAGCCCTGTGGCATCCGATCCCATCAGATCTTGGAAGCTAAGCAGGGTCGGGCCTGGTTAGTACCTGGATGGGAGACCGACTGGGAACACCAGAAGCTGTAGTCTTGGGAGAAGGACCTGGCAACACCCTTTCAAAAATCAATCTGCCATTGAAAACCCTATGAACAGCAAGGAAGCACTGACAATAGTGTTTCCCCTGTTGTACAGAGGGTTGCTATGAGTCGGATACCGACTCAACAGCACCTAACCACAACAACAAGTCTAGACTGTAGAGGATAGGGAAGGTGAAATACTTATCACTTTCACAGAACCAAATTGTTCCTTTCTATAAAAATAATTATAGGTAAGTGGCAACACCTAATGTGTATATGCAAATGCATATATATCTACTGAGGGTGTCAAAATATATACACATCTTAAGAGATGTTATCTATGTATTCCTTTTTGACATTATATTGAATTATGGTAGCAATGTGTAGTATGATTGTTCTCTCATAAGATGGTGTTACTCAAATGAACGCTAGTGCTAACAAGCATACAAAACAACTGTAAAACAATAAAATGGGAACTTTTCATCCCAAAGTGTGTATATGTTTTTGGAACTCTTTGTGTGAATGCTCATTCATACACTGCTGATAGAAGCAAATTATACAGCATTGTCACTTTTTTTCTCACCTTTGCTATTCTGGCTCCATCCAGTTATGAACTAAGAATTATTTTTATGCAGAAGGAGTGTTCACTGGGAGGATTAATGGTGCACTTAGTGAATACTTTAAAGCATCTTGCTAGTTTTCTCTTATATTCTTCCCCCCCTTATTTTTTTCTGTGTGAATGCAAGGTAAGCAAATATAATAAATTAACCAGAAAAGCCTTTTTTAAAATGCTTTGGCAACATTATCTATCGATGTTTCTAAATTTGGCTGTGAAACACTCTTTCCTCCATGTAATGCTATTTCTGCAAATAGACTGTTTGCTCCTAACAAATGAAGACCGTGTCCCTTTCTATGTACCTCTTTGTATGCCTACAGTTGGTAAGGTATATTTTACAAAGTAGAAGTTTATTAATTTTTTTTGAGGGAAGGAACGTAGTACTGACTCAAGGTACTCCAAAATCTTGACTTAACAAAAAACAATTATGTCTATAACCAAATTGGCTGTGTTGATAACTGTTGAAGCTAAGTGACAAGTACAGAGACTTGCATTATTTTACTCTCTTTGCTTTTTAATATGTTTCCATTTTATACAATAAAGAAATTAGAATTTTTATTACGAAAATTTAAGCAAATGGCCACATTTATTGGAAACTTCTTGGAACATTTCTACCATTTAACACTATCATCTCTGTTTTACAGTTGAGGAAACTAAGGCAAAGGAAGAGGAACATGATCTTTTTTGGGTGTATTCTCTTATTTGAAACCATGTTAAAATTCCTAGACACACATGATACCTATATGAATTATTTTCCCTGTGGTAAGAGGGAGAAAGAACTTCTTGAGTGTTATGAATCCTGACAGCCCAGAACCTAATTGGCTGAAAGCAGCTGTTTCTTATAGTCTTAAGTCTCTGAATGTTTTGATGTCTTGAGTAGTTGAAGATATTGAATGGTGATGAATAATTACTTATATTTAACCAAATTAATTAAACATCCGTTCTTTGGATCTTTGAAATTTTGGTTTATTTTTCCTAAGTGCACTATAAAAGCATGTTCCTTCTTTTCTAACAGAGTACCAATTTAGTAAAATTCACTCCAGTTGCCAAATAGGTCATCTGAAACACATCAAATGTTGTATCCAGATTTTTGTTTTCAAAGATGTGATCACTGTTTCTATAAATGGCTTTTGGTTCAAAGAAATTATGTTCAGAATTATAACAACAACCACAACACAACCACTTTTTCCTGTCCAAGTGAAGTTTACTTGATGAACTTTTGTTATGATAATGCCAAACCCTGCCAAATACAAATGATTTCTCTCCCAAGGAAAATGTTTCTTTTTAAAATGTACATGCTGACTTTTCTGATCATCCAATTAAACAGAAGATATTCAATTAGTGAAACAGAGTGATTTCTAAATGTGTCTTTTATTTTTTATTGAACTTTATAATTTGTGTCACCAAACACAGCAATGGATAGATACGCTTTTCTCCCATTTATGGCATTTAAAAATATAGTCAGTAAGAAAAGAATCAATTTAACAGTTTAAAGATTGCTGAAAAGCAATGAAGACTCTTAAAATTGTTCACACCTTCCGCACCCCTGGTTTTCTTTTTCTTTTCTTCTCTTTTATCTTTACTTCCTTTTCCTTTTATTTCAAGTGTGGTATCTCAGCATTTCCCGAATTTTGCTGATGAAAATACTACATTTGGTCTTCAAGACAGCATCTATGCTTGCAACTATAATTGTCAGCAGCAGTGGTTTTCTGATGGATGAAGGGAACTGATTTGGGTTTGCGTTAGCACCCCTCACTCTCCAAACCATATTTCCCCTTTTTCCTTCCATGGCATCTTCCAAACTACCAACTTGTTTTATGTCAAATACATGTTGGGCTCTGTAATAAATCACTGATGAACAACCAACTCTCTATTTCAGAGGAGCAGCCTCTGAACATTGATTAATGTGATTCTTCCAGAATGGAACAATGGCCAGCGTGCATATGCACAAGAAACGCTCATCCCGGTGCAATTGATAGCTTTGTTCCATGTACGCTAACCTCTGTCTGTACAGTGTTCTCTTTCTGAGTTTAGCAGGAACCTTGGCTAATTGATTAACAGAATCTTTATGCTGCCTGAGGTGGGCCTAATACAAGGATGTAATCAGAGCTTTTGAAAGACACCATTCTTGTCTTTGGATTTCCCTACAGGCACATATGGCAGCCACAATAGGCATAACAACAAGGATTCTTATTTGGGGAGGGTTGGGTGGACTTCAATGATAATTTGTTTCTGTTGTATTATTTCTTCTTTTTCTTTAGTCCAACTGGTTGTTCTTTTGCAATGGACAGGTATTCTCAATTCCTCTCCGCTACCCCCCACAAAAAAATCATGCCACGGTCTTTCTTCCCCTTTATTCCTCTGTTATTATTATTCTTTTCATGAGATGTGCTTGGAAATTCCATTTCCTATTTTATCAATTGTTGATAAACACTGAATATTCATGACATTTACAAATATATAGAAGACTGAAAAAATACAACTCAGTTTATCCATTATCTAATATTTGAATGTGTTTTAATAATTTACCAGAAAAGTGGACAAGAATATAAATGTAGAAGAGCATTCAGTAGTATCAATTTTTAAAATGTAAATCACTTTTTAGTTTCTGAACTTAAACATTGAGAGGTATATGTGTAGTAGTTATAAATGACACATTAATTGCTACTTTTACTTATTTTTGAAAGCTTTGAATTTTTGTGATTGTCACAGTATATGTTCTAATTACTTTTATTTTTAGCTGACCCGTAAACACAAAAACTAGATGTATTAACAGGGTAACATGATGTTTTGATATACGTATATATTGTGAGATGTTTAAATCAGTTAAACATATATGTCTCTTCAAACATTTATCATTTCTTTATGACAAAGACTTTCAAAATCACTTCTCCTAGCTTTTCAGAAATGTAGAATATATTATTGGGCTAGGATTAGCTCAGCCGGTAGAGTGCTGCTCCCCACTTTCTGAAGACCCTGGTTCTAACCTAGCACCACAAAAATAGGAGAAAGATGTGGCAGTCCACTCCTGAAAACAATCCAGAAAACAATCAGCCATTGAAATCCCTATGAAGATTGCTATGAATCTGACCTGACTCTAGGGTACCTAACAACAACAAAAGTACAGTATTGTTATCTATAGTCACCTTAGTAATCACCTTGCTGTGGAGATGATGTATTGGTTGAGAGAAATATTGTGTATTCTCCTTTTACACTTTTTCTCCACAGTTAGAACCACATATTCTTTTAATTTGACCTTTGGATTTCATATGTAAAATAAACTCTTTGAATTTATAGGCAAAGAAATTGAGATTCAGTTAAGTGTTGAAAAGATCAAACTTCTGTGTCAGCACTTTACCTTTGTGTGTTCCAGAAATCTTCCTAGAAGTTTTGGACATCCATTCTTCCCATTTTATGAATAAGAAGGCTAAAGAAAGTAAATGTGTCAAAGATCAGAATTGGTAGGTAGTAAAAAAAGGAGCAGCAGCTTTTGTGACTTTTTTTACTCTAATTCATTATCTCTTTCTGTCTTTTCAAAAAAGAGAAGCTACTATTACCAGATCCTAGAGGAAAATCTGTCATAAAATAATGCCTTTGGAGAAGACTTGTTTTTCTCTGTAGATAAGAAGCTTCTTCTATTAAATAAGAAAAAAAGGATGATAAGGTATAAAACATATTGTTTAACCTTGAAATTATTTTCTCATCAAAACTAATGGAGGTTAATTTTTTAATCCATTTAAGAAATTATTTAGCTAGGATTTATACATAAGGTATGGGATTACTATTAATAACACACTATTCATGAAACCTAGCAGTGATTCTGTGACAAATGCATTCAGAATTTTAACTCAAAAGGGATGTCAAGAACAAATCTCTCCATGAGCTGTGCTTATCACAGTGTGAAACCTTTGGGCTGCATGAAGATGGGGGAAGGCGGCAGTCTTTGTCCATGCTAGAATGAAGTCTCCCTTTCATGAAATTAAGGAGACTGAGGTGAGGAAAACAGCAAAGAACAGTGGCAGTTACTTGATGGAGTAGAGAACTAGGGTGGGGGGGGGGGATTGGAATCTAAAGAATGGGATGGAATGGAATGGGAAAGATATTTGTGTAATGAGGAATTTGATCTTCTATAAATTATATAGGAAAAATCAAGAATGTAGACATTAAGAAAGGCCTGAGATATCTAAATGGTCCATTTAGCCATGAAAATTAAGAGAACTAAACTGTTCAAAAAGATGAACTAAGCACACATTCCACTGAAATTATTGTAGTCATTTAACTGAGTTAAAATGAGCTCTTTAATCTTAAATTTTGACTCAGAATAATGATGATGATGATGATGATGATGATGATGATGATGATGAAGAAATGTTCTTGAATAATTACTGTTACGACCCCTTTGGCTTAGTTTTATATAGTTGTACATATATAGAGAGTTCTAGAATGAGTCCGCATAATCACAACATAGCATGTATCACTATCCCCATTTTACATGAGGCTTTAGTAGACTATGTAACTTGTCCAAGTTGATTGTCTGGTCAATGTCAGGGCCTGTCTTTTCACACCAGATCTGTCTTGCTTCCAGAGTCTGTGCTGTAAGCATTATTCTACCTGAATAATGCCTAAACTCCTAAACAACCAAACTTAACACTTAAAAAATAATCCAGGTGTGATTTATATCACATGTAGGTAGAGGAATCAGTCTCCACAGGAATCAATTGTGAACTGATTTATCTTACTGATTTTTTAAAGAAAACATTTTTTCTTAATTTAATTCATTCTTTTCATCCATTTGCTAATATTTATTTACCTTTCCCATGCACCAGGTACTCTACTGCTTGTCAAGTGGAGGATATGAGGAAAAGTCACCACTGCCTGCCCTTATATTGTATTTATGTGTTTCAAGTTGTTAGGAGGGCATATATTAAATGAGGAACTCTAAGCACTTTTTCCCTGTGAGACAGCTAGGCTTACAACAGATCTTCCCTGAGATGACTATGTCTTTGAGTTTCCCATCAGTACAACAAAGCAGTTAATTTTAGTAAGGCACCCTTATCCATATCCTTTATTTGAAATTGGAGATTTGTCTGATAGTTTCCTGGTTCACATTCTAAAATTTACTTTTTCATAGCAATTGAGTTATAGTGAGTGTACTCTATGCAGTCAGAAAATGAAGAAAAAAAAATGCCTATTATAGCCAAGTACCTCAGCATACTGCTTTATACCCAGAGACTTGGAAGGCTGAGGTAGAAGTTTTGTGAGTTTGAGCCCCAGAGGCAGCCTGTGCACCTTAGCAAGACCCTGTCTCTAAATAAATATATTAAATAAATAAATAAACAGTAAGGAAAGAAAGGGCTGGGATTTGGCTCAGTGGGTAGAGCGCTGGGCTGCAGTCTCTGAGGTCCCGAGTTCAATTCCCAGCACCGCAAAAATGGGAGAAGGACCTGGCAATCCACTCCCAAGGCAATCCCGAAATAGTCAGCCATTGAAAACCTATGAGGATCGCTATGAGTTGGATACCGACTCGATGGCACCTAACAACAACAACAACAAGGAAAGAAAACTAGAGAGAGAGAGAGAGAGAGAGTGAGAGAGAGAGAGAGAGGAAGTAAGTTAGTTTAAGATTTCAAGTTGATACCTTTTTTCTTTAGCGTAAAGAAGTTCAGTTAGTATTCATTGTGGTGCTTGGCAGTAAATTCAGCTTTTATTTATTTAAATATAGTGGTAACAAATATGAAAAAGTTCATATGCCTGGCAAAGAATCAGGGAGTGTTTCGTTGTGTTGAACACATGGTCACTGGGGTAGGTGCTGGTGATGCAGCTCAGTTGTAGAGAACTTGCCCAACATACATGAAGTGCTGAGTTCAATCCCTAGTACTGCAAAACAAAAACAAATAACTATTTTCAAGTGTTAACAATATTACGTGATATATATTTAGTTTGCTAATAGTAATCTTCTTG
This sequence comes from Pedetes capensis, assembly GCA_007922755.1. Classification (NCBI taxonomy): domain Eukaryota; kingdom Metazoa; phylum Chordata; class Mammalia; order Rodentia; family Pedetidae; genus Pedetes; species Pedetes capensis. The sequence goes on along the minus strand of VMDO01004937.1, from coordinate 109,773 downwards.
TTGTTGTTGGGTGCCGTTGAGTTGGTATCCCACTCATAGCAACCCTCATAGGGTTTTCAATGGCTGACTGTTTCGAGATTGCCTTGGGAGTGGATTGCCAGGTCCTTCTCCCATTTTTGCGGTGCTGGGAATTGAATTTAGGACCTCAGAGATGGCAGCACAGTGCTCTACCAACTGAGTTAAATCTGGGATTTAGTTCAGTGTGCTGGGATTTAGCTAAATTGGTAAAGTACTGCCCTGCAGTCTCTGAGGTCCTGAGTTCAATTCCCAGCACCTCAAAAATGGGAGAAGGACCTGGCAATCCACTCCCAAGGCAATCCCGAAACAGTCAGCCATTGAAAACCCTGTGAGGGTCGCTATGAGTTGGATACTGACTCGACGGCACCTAACAACAACAACATATTTAGTTTGGTCTTACATACTTCTATTTGCTGAAGTAATGACTCCTTACATAATTCCAGTAACGTAGCTTCTGTTACTATGAGTTCCTAGTATATCATTCAGTATTCACTGTTTTATTCTCAGGCACTGAAGACATTAAGAGTTGAATTGTAGAGGTGCCCTTAATGGCGTACTACAAAATTTGGTAAACAAAGCATGGTGGCACATACATATTATCCCAGCACTCAGAAGTTCGAGGCTAACCTTGAATACGTAGTAAATTCCAGGCCAACTGGAGATACACAAGACCCTGTCTTGAAAAACCAAGAAAAAAACTACAGATCAAAACAAACAAAAATCCCACCAAAACCAAAAAAGTACCCCCCCCAAAAAAAAGCTTGAAGTGCAGTTGTCATATACTTTGAAGGTAAACTCTTCTTATGTTTTTATCATGTTTGTGGCTCAGAAATGTTTTAAGTTTTACAGTACATAGATGTGTTTTAAATCTGCCGGTAAATGAAATCTAACTTTAGTTCCACTATGAAATTTTGGGCTGGGATTTAGCTCAGTGGGTAGAGCACTGCGCTGCAGTCTCTGAGGCACCGAGTTCAATTCCCAGCACCACAAAAATGGGTGAAGGGCCTGGCAATCTACTCCCAAGGCAATCCCGAAGCACTCAGCCGTTGAAAACCCTATGAGGGTCGCTATGAGTCAGATACCGACTTGACACAGATACCAACTCGACGGCACAACAACAACAACAACAACAACAACAAGACATTTTGGCATGTATAGTAAGGATCTTGAGTTAGTTCTGAGCAGTTTAACATTGTCAGTTCTTTAAATCTTAGGATGAATTAGATACCTTGCTTATCATTTAGGTTTAGATTTAAAACTGATATTATGTTGTGATTTTCTTTTTCTCTAATTTTGATTTTACACCAGAATTTAAGTTTTATACTATTCCTAATCTCTTAAACATTCTTATCTTTAGGAATGGCTCTAACAAGAAGTATAGAAAGTGCAACCTCACGTAAATATCATTTTAGCAAGAATGATGAAAGAACACTCCAATAGTTAAATATACTTGTGCCACTTTAAAAAATAACAATGGTTGCTTTTGTCTGAAACTAGTTTCCCAATATGTGCTACAACTGATATTGTAGGTTAAAAAATCACTTTTTTACAAAAAAAATATTTTTAAGTTACAAAAAACTGCTGAATATTAAAAACTCTTTTTTCTTTAGTTTTAGAGAAAACTGAAAGGACCATTCTAGGACCAGAGATGAACAGTTCTATGAGGATTTTTACAAATGCAAAAGTTACATAATATAGGAATACCTCAATTACTTTAATATTGATTGAAATACTGTATCTCATTATCATTTGTTTGATATTTCAAATTAGTTGATGTTTCCCATTAGTTATTTGATTATCAGAATTTGAAAAGTTTCATATTTTAAAAGTTAATTTTTAAATGACTATCAAAATACAAAGTGATAGTATTTTTTGTAGAGGTAAAAGTTATATACAGTGAAATGAATACATGTGAGTATCTAACCCAATGAGTACTAAGTACATAGCCATTAACTACATCTCCAATCAAGATAGAGATGTCCATCATTCTAACGTTCCATATTTCTTTTCCTAGTCAATCCCTGTCATCTTGGGAAATATTATTCAGATATTTAGCACAAGAGATGACTTTTTTTATTGGAAATTTTTAACCTACACCTTAATGTGATACATTCTGAAATGCTTTTCATTGTGACACTTTCATATATGCATTTTGATGTACATTATTCATATAGGTTCCCCCTTACCCTCCCATATGCTTCCTCCTTCCCACCTATTGTTTTTAAACACATATAAATGAAATACGTAGCTGGCATTTAGCTCTGTTAGTAGAGTGCTGCTCCACAGTCTCTGAAGACCCTGGTTCAATGCCCAACCCTGCAAAAATGGGAGAAGGACTTGGCAATCCACTCCTGAAACAATCAGCCACTGAAAACCCTATGAAGGTCACTATGAGTTGGATGTGACTCAAGGGCACCTAACACCACCACCAGTTATTGTGTCTTATTTCGTAGCCTGCAGCCATAGCACTGTGGCATCTAATCCCGTCAGATCTCGGGAGCTAAGCAGTCTTGGGCCTGATTAGTACTTGGATGGGAGACCATCTGGAAACCCCAGATACTGTCAGCTTGGAAGCAGGACTTGGCAATCCAGTCCCCAAAACCAAATCAGCTATTGAAAACCCTATGAATAGCAGAGAAGCCCTGACAATAGTGTTTCTCCTGTTGTACGTAGGGTTGCTATGAGTCAGATACCAATTCTATGGCACCTAACAACATCAACATAAATGAAATCATTTGGTGTGTAATTTTTGGTGTGGCTTCTTTCACTAAATGTATTTGTGGGATTCATGTATGAGTTTGCACATCAATAGTTCATTATTTCTTTTTGCCAAGTAGAGATCCCTTGTATGAATATACTATAATATCTTTATCCATTTCTTCTATTAATGGATACTTGGTTTATTTCCAGTTTGGCTTATCATGAGTATACTGCTAAAACATGATTGTACAAATACTTTTATGAACATATTTTTCCTTTCTTCTGAGATAAGAATTTGGAGTGGAATGTGTAGATTGTATTTTAAGTGTATGTTTAACTTTATAAAACAAAACCAGTCACATTTTCAAAGTGATTCTACCATTTTATAATCCCACTAGCAGTGTAAGCATGCTGTTCCATGTACATCTGTGGTGCAATCAGTGTTCTTATTTTGGAAGTTGAAATGATATGCATGACTCATTTAAAATTTTGTCATTTTAACAGTGTGAAGAAGTGGAACCTTTGAGAAGTGATTAGCGCATGAGGGTTTTGCTTTCATGAGTGGGTTTCATTCCTTAATAGAAAGGCTTCTGTGAGTTGCTCCTCTGTTTTCCTCTCTTCCTGGCCCCCTCTCCTCCTTCTGCTCTAGTCCTTCCACCTTTTGCCTAAGAAGATGCAATAGAAGGCACTTGCTAGATATCAGCCTCTTGATCTCAGATTAGTCTCCAGAACTGTGACCCAATAAACTTCTGTTCATTGTACATTACCCAGTCTATTTTATTCTGTTATAGCAGCACTAAATAGACCAAACCATTCTACTGGACATGAGATATTTCTCACTGTGATTTAGTTTCTCTTTGCATGATGTTTTGAGGATGTTGAATGTTTTTATATTGATATTGGTCACTTGTATATCTTTTGGGAATTGTCTGTACCAGTGGATACCAGGAAGACCATCCTTTGTACAATTTTGTTTTTTAATTTATGACATACATAATTTTACATATAAGTTATAAATTCCACATGGCAATGTTATATATTCTGCTTTAAAAATAAATTTTTAAAGAAAAAAGTAAAACATTACATTTAATTTATCCACATTAGCTATCATTTCTGGTGTTTTTCATTTCTTCCTATATGTACTTCAAGGTTTCTATTTGATGCCATTTTCTTTAGCCTAAAGAAGTTCAGTTAGTATTCATTGTGGTGCTTGGCAGTAAATTCAGCTTTTATTTATTTAAATATAGTGTTAACGAATATAAAAAAAGATCATGTGCCTGGCAAAGCATCAGGGAGTGTTTTGTTGTGTTGTACATAGGGTCACTTTGATTTGGACCTGATTCAACGGCACCTGACAAGAATACTGTTAACTTTCCTTTTTCAAGCACATATTCATTGAATGTAAAATACTGTGGGATATTTTGTTTTGTTTTATTTTGTTTTTATCTTTCAACACTGTAACAATCTAAATGTCTCTTGGAGTTTGTTTATTCTGAGGAGAAATTAGGTATAACATGTCTTCTGTTTTCTCTGGTTTCTTTCCAAGCTTTCTCTTTAATTTTGTTTTACAGTAGTTTTGCTGTGATGTGTCTAGGGTAGTTTTCTTTTTATTTATTATGCTGTAGTTCATTAAGTTTCTTGGAGATTTAAGTTAATATATTTTTTCTACTTTAGGAATAGCTTGCTCTAATTTCACAGAATACTTTTCTATTTCATTCTCTTCTCCTTTTCGGATTCATCTTGCTTGCACATTTAGACTGGCTATTATTGTCTCACATATCTATGAGGTCCTGGTCAATTAACTTCAATTTTTACCCTTTTCTCTATTTTTCTGTTTGGATAATTTCTAGAGATCAATTTTCAGGTTTATAAATCCCTTTGCTTTCTCCAGTCAGCTGTTAAGTTCTCATACATTCAGTTTCATTTCAAATTTTACTTCTTTCCAATTCTAGTATTTTCTTTTATGGTTACTAATTACCTACTGAACATCCTCATCCATTCAGTTATTATGACTATCTTTTCCATGAGTCATTCTTGTTATTTTCACTAGCTTCTTTAAAGTCGTTGTCTGTTAATTCCAAGATTAGGGCTGTGTTGGGATTTGTTTTGTAGATTTCTTTTCTCTTCATTATGATATCCCTGTGTAGTAGTTACATGTCTGGAAATTTTGCTTCTATAGAGGTTTTTATTTTTTTTCCAACTTGAAGAAATTCTACATTCAGTTATCTTTCCCAGAAGATTGTTGGCTCTTCTTTCATTAGACAATTAAATGACATTCACATCACCTGAAGGTTTATGGTGACTTCCTATTCATTTTCATTAGTATAGGAATTATTTTACTTTTAAAGTTTTTATTTATTTTGGTTTTGCTCTTTGTTGAATCTGAATTCCTCATTCCTAATATATAGGCTTTATTCATAAGACGTGGCCCCAATAACTTGAGATAACTTCAATTCTATCATCCCCAGGTTGGTTTCAGCTCTTTTGCCTTTCCAAACTGATGCTTCCTGTTGGGCTGTCTGAAGTCACCTGTGCACATGTGCAGTCCCTGGATTATTCAAAGATTTGAGGAGAGATTATACATAGATTTTACAGCTTCCTTATCTTTGTGTGTTTTGTTTTTGCTTTAAAATGGGTCTTACTATGTTGCCCAGGCTGGCCTCTAACTTGTATAATCCTCCTGCCTCAGCTTCTCATGTAGCTAGAATTACAGGTATGTGCCACCACATTCAACTAGAGATTCCTCATGTATTACTCATTTGGGAGATTTTCGCCTCTTCAATTTCCAGTCACTCTGGCGGCCCTACCCTTCATTCTCTTACATCTGAGACTAATAAAGCTTCTTCAGTCGATAATTATGGACTTCTTCAGTTCTATAGAACTTCTATTCTATAGAACTTCTTCAGTTCTATAATTGAGTTCTAGCTTATCATTTCTGCATGGCTTGAGAGTGCTTCCAGTACAAAAGTTGTATTGATGTGCATCAACTCGGGCAGTTCTTTTTTCTCAAGGTTGTATCTTCTTGGTTTTGACTGTTTTAGTCACTCTCCTGTGCCTTCAAAGGGTTATTCCTTTTATTGTTGTCCAGAGTATCTAATAGTAAATCCATGGCTATGATATTTGTAATTTAGCTATTCAGCCATTACTGAAACTAGATCTGTAACCACATACCTTTGAGACATTCTTTATAGTTGTCTCAACCTGCTCTTTTCTTGTTTTCTCCAAATATTCTTGTGTTATAAAACTTTATTTTTCAGGGCGAAAAATAGCATTCTGTATAAATAGGATTAGAAAAATCTCTGTTGGACCACTTGAAAAAAAACTATATAATCAGTATAAATGTTATCAATATAATATTCTGATAACTAAAAATGAAACTGGAAAAGAAATTCAGAGAATGACTCAGTGGACAACAAAACATGCTATTCATCCCTAATTTATCAAGTTCTGCAATAGTAATTTACTTTAGTAATTTTGGGCTGCTCCCTGAAACTGTCATAGACTGGCTGACTTAAGCAACAAACATTTGTTTCTCATGGTTCTGAAACCTAGAAGTTTAAGATGAGGGTACTGGTTATGTCTTCACATGATCTTTTCTTGGTATATGCATGGAGAGAGAGCAAGAGGAAGAGAGCTTTTCTTCCTCTTTTTATAAGGATATTATTCCTACCAGGGAGCCTAACTCTTATGATTACTTCCAAACCTAATTCCCTCACAAAAGCCTCATCTTCAAATACCATAGTATTGAGGATTATGGCTTCAACATAATTTTGGACACACACAAATGTTTAGTCCATAATAGAATTCTTTCTTTATTTACAAAGAATTATTAAACACCTAGATTGACCAAAAGCTTTCTGGGTCCTGGGTACACAGCAGTGAACAACACTGAAAACATTCCTATCCTTATATAACCTGTATTCTTGTGGGAAGAGAGGTTGGTTTGTTAGATGGTGATGAGTTTTATGGCGGAAAAATAAAGGGAGTAAGGGGCTAGAGAAAATTCCATGGGGATAGAGAGGGTTCATTTTAGAATAGTACTGTGGGGCCTCAATGAGAGGGTAACATTTGAATAACATTTGACATTAGGGAGGGAGTCAGGGAGACAAAAGAGAGAGCAGTAATACGCGAATAGTGCCTTAGTATCATCAACTTAAAAAGTGGTTTTTATTAAAAATCATATTTCTTCCAATCTCGTTTCTTTTAGATCCTATATTCTAATTGTTAATTTTTAAATGTTGTGTATTTCTGCTTATGTTGTTTTTACTGTCTGACTTTCTCCACTATTCCTTGGAGTTATTTTCTATGCTCCTTCAATCGAAACGAGGCTCATGCTGTTATGAACACACAGTTCCCAAGCAGGAATCAAAACCCCATATTGTCAAGCTGCCCAACTGGCATTATACATAGCAGTCTCTGCTCCCGCCAAATTGCTGACTTCTAACATTTCTGCCCAACTAGGAAGAAACATCATATGTGCATCGATCATTGCACGACTGTGTCTGCTTTAATGAAAATCATGTTTGTGTGTGTGCCCTTATGCACATGTGCACTGTTTTCCTACTCATGCTTCCCTAAAAAAGTCAAGTTGGTGGATTTAGTTTAATTTTAGGGTTCTATGTACAGTAAATTTGGGAATGTAATTTAATTTAGAAAGAAGGAATGCTGATAGCCCCTAGAATTCCCCTAATATGCTTTTCTGGCACATGTTTAAAAAATGTGCTATCTTGGCTCATCCTTAATTCTTTTTGAGAAACTTGTGAAATATAAACAAGCAGGCACATCTTGAAAAAAATGATTAATGTAAATGTAGCACAAGAAATGCAAAGACACTATTTTACCAATGTACTGACATGCTATTTTCATACTGAATTCGTGTATGATCATTTCTAAAAGCTCCTTAAGAGTTTAACTCTTGAAATTGCCACATCCATCAGGGTGGGATCCTTTTCTTAGAAATCTGTGCTCTGTTGTCTGTAGGTTTAGGTTCCAATGTTGCCTTTGAGAGAATGTATCTTTGTACAGAATTCATCATCTTGTCTAGAAGAGTCCTATAGTATTGTAATCTTTATAGGGCCCATTCTTTACATTCTGGTTATATTTAATAAGACACAGAAGAAACATCAGTGGTGAACAGCTATTTTCTCAAATGACGCATTGGTCTTAAATCAGCCTTAATGTAATAGCTAGCTATTATATGGCTACTAAAGGGAATTTTTATAAGACTTGTATAGTTTTTAGTATTTTTGGAAGTTGGTTCACTATGACCTGAAACAGAGCTAGCACTTGTTTCTCATCATGCTGTATGCCACTGCAAAATTTATCTAAGCTTATATATGTCTTTGAAGTCAAGACAAAAAAGTAGCCCAAAGGGCTTCATGAAATGTAAAGAACTACTCTTTCAAGGTGGAGAAAGGATTTCTATAATCATATTTGTTTGCTGACAGTGTTCCTTTTAAGGTTGAAATGGTTACTTAAATTGAATTGGACTGACATTCTAAAAATTGTGTGTGTGTGTCTGTGTGTGTGTGTGTGTGTGTGTGTGTGTGTTGTTGTTGTTGTTGTTAGGTGCCGTTGAGTCGGTATCCAACTCATAGTGACCCTCTGTCCAACAGGGGAAACACTATTGTTAGTGCTTCTCTGCTGCTTGTAGGGTTTTCAATGGCAGATTGATTTTTGGGGGTGGGTTGCCAGGTCCTTCTCCCGTGTGTGTGTGTTAGGCAAGAAAAATATTTGAAATCAAACTTGTTTAAGAATATTATCATTAGATATTTCATCTGTTACCATAAAGGGTTAGCAATTGCAGCTTTATTGTAGTACCAACCATAGGTTGAATTTTCCCCCCTAAAATAAGACTAAATATTAAAAACCCTCACATTTATGAAAATTTCAATTTTGTAAATCAATGGCTACCCAGTAATAAACTGTTTTGTAAATTAATGACTAACCAGTAATAAAATGTTAACATTAAAATCCCTTTTTCTTTAATCTTAGGAATGGGACATTGTATTTAATCAAATATAATTTTATTTAGAGAAAACATTTCTCAATTATTGAATTTATTGAAAACTATTTTTTAGAAATTATATTTTTACTCCAAAAGGATATTCTAATCTAAACTATTTAACATTACTTTATACTGAAGTTTTGGGTCCCCCCCCCTTTGTTTTTATTAAACCTTTAATTTGTCAAAAACCACATTATCCAAAGGATAAACTTGTACCAGGAAAAATTCCTTTGGTTCCAATTCTCTTGTGGGCAAAGCAACATTTTATGAAGTATAATATTTAACATTTAAGTTGAAATTACATGCATTTGTACAATGCAGCACCCTCATGATCTTTCTGCTCCTAAGACAAGAGGACTAAAGCCATAAATGCTTTCTGGCAAGGAGAGCTTTTAAGGGTGAATTTTTTGTAAAAACCTAGGAAGAGGCTGAGTTTTATATTTGAGGATGCAATGCAAAATAGAACCACAATTGCAGAAACATCATTCAGTGATTTTGCTTAAAATCTTAGGAGAACCATTAGTGGAGCAAGCCTGTAATCTTAGCACTCAGGAGGCAGAGGCAGGAGGATCTTGTGTTCAAAGCCAGCCTTGATTACATAGCAAGACCTATCTCAAACAAACAAGCAAGCAAAGCAACAATAAGAACAACAAAACAAACAGAAAACAAAAGCAACAAGAAAAACCTCAACAAATAACAAAACAAACAAACAACAACAACAGCAACAACAGAAAAAAACCTTCACAAAAGTTTAGGAGAAATTTGAAACTACCAGGAATTGAAAGAGATGTTTGAGCTGATTTTATTTAGATTATTCTGCAGTCAGATAAGCTTAACTGGCATCTTTGCTATCCCACAGAGAAGGAGACCCTCAAAGGACTTCTGTACTAGACCATAAGGCCTTCACAATCTTATTCAATCATACCTGTTCAGCTTCTCCTTTTGCCATTCTCCTCTCCTGTGCTCTACATTGAAATGTGTGTGCAGAAAGTTGCACCAATTAAAAGTGTATTGCTAGTTAAACAGATTAAGCACCTTTATGTAACCCCTGTTCAGAATGATAAATAGGATATTAGCACTAATCAAAAATCTCCTTGGAAGACTTCTTAATCATTACCTTCTCCCTTCTCCTCCAAAGTCTATTTTGACTTGTGACAACAATATAAATAACATTTGTTTTGATTTTTTTTACTTTTATGTAAATCGATTCATATAATGTGTATTAGTTTGTGTATGATTACCTAAATTCCATATTATCATTTTGAAATTTGTATATATGGGAGTATATAGCAACAGTAATTTATGGAATGAATGTTTTATGAAAGATATCTTCCTTCTCTTTAATCTGATAACATAATTTGCAAATGTCACTATACAATTTTTAATGAATGGGCCCAATTGAACATGTTGATAGTACATGCAATTGAGTTAATGAGCCTTAAAGTGTATTATTCTTATAATCAGCTTATTTTTTGTTATTTAGATAAACCTGCTAAATTTCTATAATTCTAGTTAATAAGATTTAATCCTCATTGTAGAAAAGTCTTAATGGATTAAATATTTGACATAATTATTAGAAATTTACATTTTAAAAACAAAACTAAGACCGAAAGTCTTATACTACAATGTTGAAAGATATTTCATAAAAATATGAATTTGTTCATCCCAGGTGATACTATTCACCAAATGAATATTGAATTACTTTATCACAAATTTCAAACCCAGTCTTCCCCTCTTTGTAGCTATCTGATATTGAACTTATGAGTAAATCTGTCCCTCATTTTATTGATGTATAAAATGGGGTAACAAGTAGCATGTACCACTCAAAGTTGCTCTGAGGATTAAATTAGTTAATACATGTAAGGTATTTATAATATTGCCTGTAACATATACATTCCTGTGTAAAGTGTCATTATTATTACTGTATCAACTCCTTCATCACTTTGGTTTTAATAATTGGACAGTTCTCACATTGACCAATAGAATTTGAAGAATTTTTACATTTAAAAAATATTTTGGAGACTGCTGAGAGTTTTTAATGCCTTTATTTGACATTTATGAACATTATTTCCAAAATATTACATAGATTAGATCAGGTTGTTGTTGTTGTTAGGTGCTGTCGAGTTGGTATCCGACTCATAGTGACCCTACATACAACAGGCGAAACACTATTGTCAGTGCTTCTCTGCTGTTCATAGGGTTTTCAATGGCAGATTGATTATTGGGAGTGGGTTGCCAGGTCCTTCTCTCAGCCTGCAGTATCTGGTGTCCCCAGGCGGTCTCCCATCCAAGTACTAACCAGGCCTGACCCTGCTTAGCTTCCTAGAGTGAGGTAAATTGGGGCCCAAAGATACAACTTTTGTACAAAGACATGTACTTGACTTCTGTGATGGGAACCACTCATACGCACAGACATACACAAGTCTGTTTCTTCTTCTTCCTTTGTGATTATCTCAATCTAAAGCCTAAAATTTCTTATCTGGACTGTTGTATTTTCTTTTATCTTTTTTTTTTTCCAGTACTGGATGGAGGATGGTGCATTGAGGGACTCTTGCATGCAAGGCAAGAGCTGTACCACTGGGCTACATGCCCACCCCCTTTTTAAATTTTTTATTTTTGAGACACTAAGTTGTGCAGGGGCTGGGATTTAGCTCAGTTGGTAGAGTGCTGCTCTGCAGTCTCTGAGGTCCCGAGTTTGATTCCCAGCACCGCAAATGGGAGAAGGACGTGACAACCCACTCCCAAGGCAATCCCAAAACAGTCAGCCATTGAAGCCCCTATGAGGGTCTCTATGAGTCAGACTCAACTTGACGCCACCTAACAACAACAAGTTGCGCAGGCTGCTTCTGGCCCTTAATTTGCTATTCTACTGGCTCAACCCCTGGATTTGCTGGGATTACAGGCGTGTGCTAAGGTGCCTGGCTCTGCATTTTCTTAACTTGCTTTATTGCTTTTAGTAATATCTCACAGAAATCCATCTGCCACTGCACTGCTTACAGAACTAATTTCTAAGATGCAAATCTGTCACTGCCATTTCCTACAGTGACTATCAGCCATAAAATAAAATTCATGTTCTTTTGATTGGAATCTATGTGTTCATTTAAGAAAGTGTATAATGTGGCCACCATGTGCTAGGCGTACAGAGAAAAAAATCTTTCATGAGCTAACTCTTGCCTTCCTCTTTATCTTTGCCCTTTCTCCTCTTTCTGTTTGCAGCTCAAAACTCTGCAACACATTCTGGCTGTAGACCAGGGCTGCATCTGGCACTATGGCTTTGCCCATGCAGCATAATCTCCCTGTCCTAACTTTGCTGTGAAACACTGGACCAACCATTTTATTCTCTGGGTTTCAGACCCTTTATTCACAAAACAAAAGGGATGTTTAGACTCTGAAGTCTCTCCATATCTAAATTCTATGAGTCTAAATAATTTTAGATATTAGACAGGTGGGAATATTTTAAATGGTGGTTGGACACTTGAGTAAACTCACAAAAACTTATAGTTAAAATATACTGCATACTGCATAGGCCAGAATTGTAGTCATTTAAATATCTTATGCCTGAAGACAAACAGGTGCAGTCAGAGCAATGATTTTTGCTGTAACAGGGCACCTGGAAGTCATGGAAAAATATCAATGCATTTTATGGATATACGAAATTCCATTGTGCCACCTACATGCTTTTCGTTGTTTTGTTTTAACTAACAGAAAGTAGAAAATCAAAACCCTGAACCCCAATGTCCAAGAAAGAAATTAGTTGGAACCAAACATAATGCTTTGTTTTAGTGCTATACTGTAGAGAAGAACATGTGAGAGAAAAGATTGGGAAGAATGGAATTGTTACTGTGTAAAGAGATGAAGAGACATTTTCTACAGGTTTTGGCTAAAATATGTGAATGAATAGAATATATAGTAAGGTTAGATAAAGGGATATTTGAGGGAGAGGGGAAGGGGAAGGATGGGGGGAGAACTAAGAATCATTAATTTGACAACTGGGTGGTGGAAATTGGGAAATATGGAAAGAGGAGAATATGTACATTCTGTGAGGTGACAGAAAGATGCAATGGAGAAGCATTTGGCAGATCTTTCAGCATGATGGCCGTATGCTCAAAATGTCAGTTCAAAACAGCTTGTTGTATTTTGAAGTAAAGAGTGTGAACTGGAAGATGAGAACAGAAACAGGAGGAAAGACAGTACACAATGGGGTTTTGAATGTGCAGGATGCTCACATGGTCTTTGTAAAGCACATGAATACAGGATCCAACCTCTATGGTTTCATTCAAAAAGTAGTTACTGCTTTTTCACTTTACAGTGACCCTTTTTCACATGATCAGTTTTGCCACTTTTTCACCTTAGTGGCTCCAGAAATTCAATTGAACCCTTATACTGGACTCATTTATCAGTCTTGTTATACATATTTCTTCAAATGTAGCCCCTGTTTCTATATTTTTAAAAATAAAAATGTGTCCTAAATTTATGATATTTAAGATTTGGAAATTTTAAAATTAAGGATCAGAAAAGACATTTAATATCTACTTTTTCACATACTTTTTTTAAAGATCAAAAGAAGGATAATTTTTGTAGCATGTGAAAAATAATGTAAAATTCAAATCGGCATCCGTAAATAAAGCTTTATTGGAATATAAAAAAAAAAAAAGAAATGGGAAAGAAAGGCTCAAATGCATATAAACAACAAACCTGTGGCACAAAATTTATTCCCAAATCCATGTGTCACTTATTACTATTCTTCTAGCAGTAAACTGAAGAGATAAAATTAATTACCATTATTTGTGTGTTTACTTTATTTCTATTTGATCCAAGAAGATGATGCCCATTAAAAGTATAATACCAGACTGGTAACTCTTACTAAATAACTGAATAACTACTCTTATTGGATATCCACAAGCTATTTTGTAAGGAATTTCTAGCTAAATGACTGGAAAGTATTTCCCTTTCCATCCTTGTCTCTCCTATTACTGTGTTTCCTGTGCTAGGCCATGGCGATGGTGCAATCATTAATAAAATCTGCCAATTTTTATTCCTGAGGAGGAAGGAGTTGCAGTAGGAAATAAAGGAAGAATATGGAAAATAGTGGCTCCAGTGGGAAATAATGGGAAATTAGCTCATTATAGTTAAATTCAACAAAACAAAGTACTTATATAAGAGGCTGAATATCTAAAAATAATCATACTTTTCAGAATTAGACAATAAAAGAAAAATGCTTTTAGTTGTTGCTGTTTGCAATTTTTAGTGGCATTTTTATTATTTCCGTCAAATCTTTTAGTACCAGATATAAATACCTCCATACAAGAGACTAACCCTTTCTACTGTAAATAGAGGTAGAACAAAGAGGAGTCTGTGTTTTTCTGAAAGGGGGAGTCTATGAGGTGAATGCCCTAAGGATAAGGCAAGCTAAAAAGGTCTCCCTCACACATTCCCACCAACTTGGAGATGCTGAAATGAGTTGGTTAAGATCTTCAGCAGTCTTTTGACCTTCATACAGCTCAGAATCCTCTCATCAATATTTCTTCCCACTATTAGAGAAACAAATAAAACTCATCTCTGCTGGGATTAATTTGCTGCAGCCTGAAGCAAAGAGCCTCCACTGGCAGCCACTCCTGAGCTGAATAAGCAGCATCCCAGCATCTGTTGACAATATGAAATTGTTGCAGCAGCCAATATTCATAAGACACGGCTTCCAGAATCCAAAGAGAATACACTCATCAATAACTAGCAGACTCTGGCCACTGAAAGAATAGCATATAATTCTAGATTTTATAAGCTATATTTAAATGAGGGCCTTTTTTCCCTTCTTCTTCTTTGGATCAGAATGTGGAGAATCTGTGTAGACCCAATTTTGCCTGAAGAGACATAGTTATATAGCTGGTTTGGGCCAAAAATGCCTGAAGTTATTTCCAGCTGGACATGGAGCTGTCTTATGAAACCATGACATAAATAGCTGCACTTCAGTAAACTTGTCGTTCCTATTATAGAAAGCTGTGTTTGGAATGGACATAGAACAATAGGGAAAGACTGAGGTCTCCAGGTGCCATGATGGTTGAGCTGTGGCCTGGTAGTGGTGCCAATTAATTGACATTCTTGTTCATAGTACATTTAATTTGAATGTAAAACAAGTTTCCTCTTGTATTTTATAATAATTTGGGTGACTTAAATGATTTGCTTTTTTCCTTCAATTAGTGAACCTATGAATATGATGATGATTTTTACCTTTTTAAATTTTATTTTCTTACCTTGTGATACATAGAGAGGACAAAAAGGTACTTTTTTCCATGAGAGATGCTGAGTTTGTGTTTACACAGTGTCCTCATTTTCTAAGGTGAAAACTTTTTTTTTTAAATTTACCGAGTATACAGTTCTTTCTGGTTACAAAATACAATAAAGTATTATTGCTACTATTTTGTAGATATATTAATTTTGACATCTTCAAAAGCTTTGTAGATTTTAATCATCTGTTCCTACTTTGTAGAGCTAGCTGGATTTTCATCATATTAGATTACATAATCTTTATAGTTTAAAATGACTTTATTATGATCATTTTATTAGATTTAAGATGAGAAAAGCAGTTTTATTTAATAATAAATATTATGTATCTTGAATTTTCTATACATACTCAATCTCATCAATGGAGCTGCCATAATTTAACAAATATAAAATTAACATGAAGTTTTACCAGGTATTGAAGGTTCTAGTTCATATATTACACAGGGCCATAAAAACCTTATATATCATTCTTGAGTAATGATTAGAAATCAGTTATTTTTACTTTGTACATAAATACACACTAATATAAGCAAACAAACAAATAATGTCTTAGGAAAAGAACTCATTTATTTTCTCTCAGAACAATTTAATGTTATTATTTGATTTTTCTACTGTGAGTACCAAATCCAGGAAAATCTGTCCCTACAATATGTTGCAGACTGTAAATACCAGTGTTCTATAAAATGTTGTTTGAACTTATTAGAATCTGATTCATGTTATGCCAAGTTTATCCTGAGGCTTGTGCTGGGAGAGACGAACACATCAAGGCAAAAGAAAAGCCAATTCCCAAAGAGAGTGCAGACAGCCACATTCTGAGGGGATAGTTAACTCTGGTTATCAGTGCTGAATCCAAAGGGATGCTTGTGACTACCTTTTCATTTTTCATATTTATTTTTTTTCTGAAGTGGTCAAAGGGGCACGTGCTTGAACATGCGAGCCAGCAAAGCGTCTGAGGTTCTAATCTCCTAATTAGACCATTGTGCACAGATGGTATTTCTTTCTTTTTTTTAAAATGAATGAAAGCATGTGGTAACGATATCCATGAATTTTTATAAGTTAAAAAAAATGCTACTTGAGTTTTGCCTATATTTGCCTAACCTTCAGTATAGGTCAAACCATGGGTAGAAAGATATTTTAATTTATTATAAATAGATGATTCCATTTTTCCCAGCCAGCTTGCAGGTATGATATGTGTGTAGATGTGCAGGCACTCCCTGTCACACATATACAAGTACAGGTCACATATGTGCTATTTGACAACTTTGGATATTTTAGGAGAGAAATGAGATTTTTCCTCATAAATCTTCTTCTCTGCTTGTAATATCATAAGGTGTTAGAAATATTTGCACCAAATTCATTAGTTATATTCTTCGATGATTTTTATTGTTAAACTTAACATAAAGAGAAAATTTTATTTAGTTTAAAATGTTCTAGGTAGAAGTATGGTGTATGTATATATATATATATATATGTATATATATATATATATATATATACATATATATATATATACACAAGATATATATATACTATACACGCACGCGCACAAACACTTATGTGTGTGTGTATATATATATATATATATGCAACTTCCTGATGTAGAGGCCATTGACACACAGTTTTAGTTTGAACAGATGGCAATGTAAATATTCAACATAGTACAACATTCAAAAACTATTTGAAAAATATTATGCAAATTTTACCTTTACACCAGGGGCAGTGATACATGCCTGTAATCCCAGCAAATAGGGAGGCAGAGGTAGGAAGATCTCAATTTCAAGGCCAGAGGCAGCCTGCCTAATTTAGTAAGACCCTTACGGAAAAAGTAAAAAATTGGCTGGGGATGAAGCTCAGTGGTAGAAGGCTTACAAAGTATGTCCAAGGGCCAGGATTCAGTCCCTCAGTACCACAGAAACAAACACACACACATGCACACAAAATTGCTTTTTTTATATATTCTGTTTTCATCTTTAAATTTTTTAATGTAGCATTTACTTGGAGGTTCCTCCATATATGTTACTTTTAATGGCTGCATAATATTTTATTGAATGAAAAGATGATAGTTTTACCTTGTATTCAAAAACAATGTTCAATTCTGTTTAACAATACAGTTAGGAATAGTCTGAGAAATATTGAAATTAAGACTGTTTACAAGCCTGGTGCGGTGGCGCACGCCTGTAATCCCAGCGGCTTGGGAGGCGGAGGCAGGAGGATCGAAGGTTCGAGACCAGAGGCAGTCTGTGTAATTTAGCGAGACCCTGTCTCAAAAAGTAAAAAAATGGGCTGAGGGTGCAGCTCAGTGGTTCAGCACTTGCAGAGCATGCAAGCACAAGGCTCTCGGTTCAACCCCCAGTACTGCAAAAAAAAAAAAAAAAAAAAAAAAAAGACTGTTTACAAGTGTGAAAGCATGCTCACTTAAGCTATGTCAACACTTAGGTTGAAATCATTTTTATAATATTCTAGAAATTTTCTTAAGTTGTTAATGGGGAATTTGAATATCCAATTGATTTTTTCTTTTTCAAACTTAGTGTGAGCCAATATGCTGTTTAATGTTTTTATTTCAATTAGATTTATTTTTATGATGTTTATTTCTTGCTGGTATTTCATATTTATTTTAATGTATAGCAGTGTTCATTGACTTTTTATTGCTACTCTGCTGGCTTTATCATTTTCTTTCACATGGGTATTTTAGGTATATGTCAGTCTTGTCCTCAGCAGATGTGTTCTTGGAAGTCTTAAAATTCTTCATGAGTAGTTTTTTCCTTTTTTCTTTTTTATTGGACATGTAGAGACTGGCATTAGCATTATGTCCCAGAACTAAGTGGACTTACTATATAAAGTTATGTAGTAACATCAAGTGAATTTCAAGGAGATATATACTATGATTAAAGTTTCTTAATAGGTAACAGGGGGCTGGGATTTAGCTCACTTGGTAGAGCACTGCTCTGCAGTCTCTGAGGTCCTGAGTTTGATTCCTAGCACCATGGGAGAAAGATGTGGCAATCCATTCCCAAAGCAATCCTGAAACAGTCAACCATTGAAAACCCTATGAAGGTTGCTGTGAATCAGACATAACTCCAGGACACCTAACAACAATAACAAATAGGTCACAGGGATTTGGGTTTAGCTCAGTTGGTAGAGCGCTGCTCTCAGGGCTCTCTTAGGCCCTGAGTTTGATCCCTAGCATGACATAAACAGAAGAATGACCTGAGGGCCCATTCCTAATACAATCCAGCAACAATCAGCCATCGAAAATGCCATGAATAGCAGAGAAAAACTGACATAGTGATGGACATGGTGCAGTGTCAGGGAGTGCTTCCTTCTGTTGTACATAGGGTCGCTGTGAGTTGGTGTGACTTAGTAATGGCACAGAACAACAACAACAAGAGGTAACAGGAAAAAAGTGATGTAATTTTAAAGTTAATCCGTTGTTCAGAGTCTTAATATATTTATTCCTATGTTTGATTTGATCAAGTGATTTTTAAAAATAACGCAGCAGAGTTTTCATGGTATGTATACCTGTAGACTACTCTCTAATAGGTTCTTTACTTTTTCCTGTGTTGATCATGAGTGGAGTTTATCAGACATCTGTATTAGTGATTGGCTTATTTCAGAGTCCCTTCATTTCCATTTGGTTTAAATGTGGAATTTTCATGTATTTTTAAATGGTTTTAATTTTACTTTTCCCCACAGTGGGTGAAACGAGCATACTGTTCCAATAATCTTAGATTGTGTATGTTACCCAAATATCAAAAAGCCAAATGCTAGTTTCCTTACTCCTGTTATTATATCTGTTAACACATATTTTTCTGAACTTGTTAACAGAACTTATAATAATCTGAATAAGCACAGCAAACTCTAAAATATTATCAGGTAAAATTTCATAAAATAAGACATACCCAAGGCTGGAAGGGCTGGGATTTAGCACAGTTGGTAGAACACTGCTCTGCAGTCTCTGAGGTCCCGAGTTCCATTCCCAGCACCTGCAAAAATGGGAGAAGGATGTGGCAATCTACTCCCAAGGCAATCTTAAAGCAATCAGCCATTGAAAAGCCTATAAGGGTCTCTATGAGTTGGACCTGACTTGATGGCACCTAACAACAACAACAAGGCTGGAAGGATAAAAGCTCTTTAGTTTTTGCACTAGAGTTAACTTTGACTTCTTGGACTGTTTTATGTTTGGTAAACTCTTTAGAAACTCTTTAGATCATATATATATATTCATATATGTATACACACACACACACACACACACACACATATTTAATAGTACCAGGGGGTTGAACCCAGGGCTTAATGCATGCTAGGTAATTGAACGTCTGGCCCTTTTTTAATTTTTTATTTTGGATAATGTCTCACTAAATTGCACAGGCTGTCTCTGGCCTCAAACTCGCTATCCTCCTGCCTCTGCCTCCCAAGTTGCTGGGATTACGAAGCATATGCCAATAGTGCCCAGCTAAGCCATATGTTTCTTATTAAAAATTTTATGCATGTTCCCATCTAACTTATTTAAGGACACTTTTCAAAATATAGAAATAGTTTTGAGCTCTCATAATATATTGCTCATCTTTGAAAATCACTATTTATATTGATTACTCAGTTTTGAGCAAAATTGACTTTTCTTTCCTGTCATCTTGTGCTTTCTGGTCATTTTAGTGTTTTTATAATGTGGCTAAGTCAGTGTCTCAATTCTGAATCTTTTTTGAAAAATCTGTAATGTGGTCTGGTTTCTAGTTAACGTGCTGATATATTTTTCTTTTGGCAAACAGTAATTGATTTTAAGCAACAAAATCTGTCATTAAAGAAAAGCAGAGTATAAATTGTAAAGATCATATATGTGAAACATTTATTAATATCCCTTCTTTTTTCTGTGAGTTGTTAGTTCCTAGCATTTGACAGGTAAGGGCTGATGTTTCCCACTTTGATTTCTCTTTTAATCTCCGTGTGGGACACATTTTCATGATTCTCCCTGTAACGTTTTGTCTTCCTAAAACCAAATTGTCTGAAAGTTCTGATGTTGGCGACTGCCAGAATACTTGGCCTGAATTCTGATAGTTTTTCAATTGGTAACATACCGTTCTCTGTAGTCTTTTTTGAAATAGTGGATGTTTTGCAAATACTTCCATCAGCTATGCATTTTGATTTATTTATTTATTTTTCTATTCTAGCTTTATAAGTTACTAATCAGTGAAACCAAGTTACTTTGACTATTGGATTTCTTTCTTTTCTTTTTTTTTTTTTTTTGTGGTACTGGGGGTTGAACCCAGGGCCTTGCACTTGCATGCTCTGCAAGTGCTGGACCACTGAGCTGCACCCTCAGCCCATTTTTTTACTTTTTGATACAGGGTCTTGCTAAGTTATGCAGACTGCCTCTGGTCTCAAATTTGTGATCCTCCTGCCTCCACCTCCCAAGCCCCTTGGATTACAGGCATGTGCCATGGTGCCCAGCTGTTAATACCTTTTATATATGCTATTTATATGACATAGTACCTTTATGGTTTGTTTATTTATTTTAATTGTTTAATTTGCCTTTGTTCTCAAGCTTACTCATTTTCTGTAGCAATCTTTTTCTATATTGATTGATTTCCGTCTCCTTTTCCTGATCTATTAACTCAGAAAACCTGGAACCATGGCTAATATTTTTAGTGAACCAATACTGATTCCTCATATTATGCTTTTCCTTTCCTAATCATACATAGTCCATTTATTTTCAAAGTAAACCTTTTCATCATAAACAGGAAGTTGCTGCCAAGGTGATTTGGATGTACACTGACAACAAAACTTATTTTTTGTAAAACTTTTAAATAAAAATTTTCATTTCTGAGTTTTCTCACTCTCTCAATTTCCTGTGATTTTTCGGAAGGCTATGGTACTTTGGATGAACCCTGAAGTGCAGCTCTGTATAGCTCAGACATGTTTAGAGTCCAGCTTTCTAATACATGATTAAGCTCTAATCAGTTATGAGATTAATTTGTTCATTCTAAAGGTGAAATCAATTGGTGCTGAATTTGGAGATAGAATTATTTGTATCTAAAATAAATTTCAATAGAATAGAGGCATATTTAGTTTGAGGTAACTTGTTGAGGTAAAAGTATTTGTCTCAAGTCATTTTTATATTAAGTACAACAATTATTATTATTAACTATGCTGTGCTGGGGAACCAAATCTAGGGCCTTGTGCATGTGAGGCAAGTGCTCAACCACTGAGTATGAACTGTAGCCCAGGAAAAATAATAATTTGACAGCTATTTCCAGGTATAGATTTACCTGAAATTTTCATTTGTTATATGATAGAATCACATGTAACTGTTGATGCTAGTAGAAAAAATTATCTGTTAGGGTTTTCTTTTTTTGTATTATGAAAGTTTACACTTCAATTTTTCTAAATAAATTTTGAAAACTTAATCTTATAAGTATAAAGTAAAAATAAGTTCATATATACTGAATACATGAAAGCATGTAACAGAAGGTTTTCAAAGATTTCTTTGTTCCTATATTCTTGGTGACTTTCATATTTTCATTAATACTATCACTGTCATGGGTTATTATACATGTATTCTAATGCAAATTATGAAATAGAATTTATGATATATTTAAAAGGAAGTTTACGGTGGCTTTTAAATGTATGAAAGTCTTATAAATTGTCATGAAATTCTTTTAACTACCTAACCATCTTTCACATCACAGTTTTATGGAAATAAAATTTACAGTATGTTAATGAAAAATTACAGGTGTATTTTAATAAGCAATGACCCTGTAAACATTTATTTAGTGTCTACTCTGTGCTAGGTACTTGCTAAGAATATTTACAGGAGCTATGAGTAATTTTTGTTAACAGTTAAACAATTTGATAAGATGATTGAATATATTTTAATATCTAATCCAATATTTTAACTCATATTTGCTTTAGAACATTAAAATGCTATATGGAAAATAACTTTGCTTATATCTATACCTAGCACTACAAAGTTAGTCATTGAAGGCATACAAAATACAGTGTCCTCTCCAAATTTACAAAGAGGCATTTGGTAAATGGAGTATGGTTTACAGAAGCAGACAAATTGGGTTTGAATCCAAGTTCTGGTACCTTAGATAAGTTATCTGATTTCCAAGGGCTTCCTTTCTTTTTTGTAAAATTGAAATAAAAATATTTACATTAGTTATAGGATTGATCTATATATTTATTGACAATTGAAGTATCGTTTACCCAGCATAAGGTATGACCCATAGAAATCTCCTGAAGACAAACAAACAAACACACAAAAGGGTATTTATTAACACTTCAATTTTACTCTTCTTCCCTGGAAAGTATTTATGAACAATATCCTAATATCTCTCAGAAATGTACATGATAGTAAGTATAGATTTTTTCTTTTTGTGGTACTGGGGGGTGTTGAACCCATGCCCTCTTGGATACTTTTGCAAGCCCCCTCCCACTGAGCTGTAACCCCCCCACCCCAACTCCTCTTTTATTTTTTATCTTAGAAGGAGTGTCACTAAGTTAGGAAGGCTACCTCTGGCCTCAAACCTGTGATCCTCCTGCCTCAGCCTCACACCTTGCTGGGATTACAGGTGTGTGCCACTGCACTGGCCTTAAGTATAGATTCTTGAAGAAATATTCCTTTAGGTTAATTTTATATTGGACTCTTTACATGACTAAGATATTAGAAATATTTATTTTCTAGGACTAATTTCCAAATTGGCTTCCTATTTTTAATTTACTCATGAGTAAGAAGAGATTTCTGTGATCCTGAGCATATGACAAGCTGTAAAACACTTTCGTAGACTAATAACTCTGGATAAAAAATTGGAATTAATGTCTTTGATGTTGTTTCAGCTAGGATTTCAATTCGTGGACACAAATCTGTGGAGAGTCCAGAAGTAAGATCTAACAGTTTAGCCAGCTCATCTATTTTCTTTTCGAAGGAAGAGATAGGGTAAAATTGGATATCTCCAGAGGGAGATCTAAGTACAGTGGCACAATAAATCCCCTTTCCTCTGACAAAGCTACCTGAGTTCCCTTGGAGAGCTGAAGGAGGGGAAGGAGAGGAAGAGCAGTGAGGCTGACTGATTTAGAGACTTAAACATAGTAATTTAATATATAGAGGGGAGGTGCATTTTCAGTATTTCCCCTTAGACTCTTCTGTGCAGGGGAAAAATGTTCAAGTAAATACATTAGGATGTTAGTATTCTTAACATTTATTCCAAAGTGGAAAATAGAGGAAAGGACATCATCAGGTAAGTCTTGTTGGATACCAATTTTCTGTGCTTTTCAACAAAAAAGACTCTACCATTTTTCCTGAGGTGAGAAATATAAACAGATTGTCAGTGATGCTTTTTCCTAATTTTAAAGTGAATCTTGAATTAAATCTTGTAAATTGGCAAAGGCACATTCTTTCAAAACATTCCTCACTATTTCAGATTGTAAATATTTCTTTACATAAGATTCTGAAGGAGGAAGTAATGTTTTGGAATTCCCAATGTCGTGGGGATTTCTGAAACTCTTATACTCAGGCTGTTGAATTAATTAAGTCTTTGGAAGGACACATGCCTTGATTTGTCTAGGGAGCTTACTGATAATGTGAATGTTACAACCTGGAAACTTGCCTGCATTTAAATGCCCAACATTCCCTACATCCACCCCCAAATGTTTTATTTAATTTTGGATTTCCAACTAAGCAGAATTTGTCCTTCAGTGTGTTTGTTTAATGTAATGTTGGGATCTCAAAGGCAGTTACTAGTTGTGAGGAAAAGAAAATAATCTTTCCCAACTGTCAAACATCAGAGAGAAGGTCATAAACCTTATAACAATAAAAGAAATTTCTTTTGTCCTTTTGCAGTCCTGTAGGATTCCAGAAGAGATTCAGATTGCAGCAAAGGAAGTTGAAAGGAGAGCAGAGTTGGAAAGTCCAGACGAGATTTATCAAACCAGACATTGTGCCATCCCCCAAACTCAGCATAGTTGGGAGTCACTTCCTTATCAAAGCACACAGGAAATCCTGGGAAGCTTGTATGTGTTCCCCTTGGGGTGGGCCTTCTTACTGTTATGTGAGGCAGGTTTGGTGGGGGATGGGCTGAGATGAAGCAGAGGGGCTGCTCAGAACAAGGAGCCAAGGAAAAAAGCATTTGTTAAGTCAGACAATTCCCCAGGCTAGAGGGTGTGTAATCACAAGTCTCAGAAAACAATGAGATCTTAGGCAACTTATGCTCACATCTTATAAAAGAGTTGCAATAAAATATGGTCCAGGGAGACCTCAACTCCACCTAAAATCTCATATTGTTGATAACATAGCAAGTGACAAAGAAAGGTCTTATGTCCAGAACTGATGGGTCATGAATTTAAAGGAAAGGAAGATGATTTTCTTTCATTCTTGTTCTGGTTTTAATACAGCTGAGCATCAAGAGCATGATATTACAGTGATGGATGGATTAATCCCACTTTCATGTAGATGGATGTAGAAATTCTTAAGAAGGTATGTGTCAGCCTCAGATTTTTAAGTAGTCAGTTACTTCAACAAAAAACCCTTAGCTTTACAAATTCCTTTTTGCCATAAAAGTTTATAATATAAAGAATGCCTTTTATAGAACTCAGCTCTGTGAAAAAAAACAGTACATTCCCAAATTCAACATTCTTTGCTTTCACACATTGTAAACACAGAATTAAAAAAAAAACCCAACACCTCAATAATGCAAGAGAAGAAAATAGTACAAAAGTAGCAACTTAGTACTTAGAATCAAGTCCGTAGTGAAATATATATAACTTGGTATAAATTAAGTAGCTTTATGAACAAATAAAAGAATAATAGTTTAGGCTAAGACTGGGAAGCTCCTTTTCTTCCTTTTAAATTTCTCTTTTTTTTCCTTTCAGTACTAGGGGTTTGAACTCAGTGCCTGGCAGTTGCATGCTTTGCAAGTGCTGTACCACTGAACTGCACCCCCAGTCTTTTTTTTTTTTTTTTTTTTTTTTTTTTTTTTTTTTTTTTTTTTTTTTTTTTTTTACTTTTTATTTTGAGACAGGGTTTCACTAAGTTATGCAGGCTGCCTCTGGTCTAGAACTTGGGATCCTCCTGCCTCCGCCTCCCGAGTTGCTGGGATTACAGGAATAAGCCACCGTGTTTAGCTTCCTTTTGACTCTTAAAGGAAATTTAATAAACTATAAGAAAAGATGAAAACCTAAAATACCAGAAAAGATAAAAATCCAAAGCTTACTGTATTTGAAATAGTATTATAATGTTCACATGAAAAACACTAACTTTTCTCATTATTATTCTTAGAGTTTTGGGTTCATATGTAATATTATAAAAGTAAACCAGGTTTTATACCTTTTTAACATGTTGCCCTTCACCCCTCTCCAAAAATTACCCTTGTGAGGACACCAGTGTCTTTATAGAATACAGATTTTAGAAGAAAATTAGGAAATGCAAGTTTTCTTTACCTAGGCAATGCATTTAGTACCATAGTAGATAACAACATGTCAACTAACTGGGTGATTTCTATATTCCACAAAAATACCTAGTACTTTACACATATTATGACACTTCACTTTTAAAGTAATCTCATGAGACATGTGCTATTATTTTTATTCCTATTGTACAGCTGTGGAAACAGGTTTAGAAAGCAAAGCAATCTTGTTTGAGTCATCCAGCAAGTTAAGTGGAAAACCAGGTCCCAGGACTGATAGATACTCTCTCTTGTGATACTTTTTCATATTTCTCCATCTAGCTATGTTTCTTGCTAACAGTATCTTGACAATCCTGAAAAGCCTTCTGCTCAGTCCAAGAGTGGGAGTCCTAATCGACTCAGCAGTTTCAGCAATTCCTGGACACCCTGCCATTGATGATGGGCACAACCATGACTCCAGAAGTTTACAAATGATGTTTGTCTTGAGTTACAGCAAAACATTTCCCTCCAATAAGGCAGTATAAGAGAGTATCTTTTTACTCCTACCCATTGCTATCTTTTTGAAGGTGTAATTGAGTGAGAATCACTTCTTCCCTTTACAACAGTACAAGAGCAAATCTTTTCGCTCCTATCTACCTCTGTTGCTTTGATGACATTGTTGTGTGAGAATGAGGTGCTCAGGCCTGCAGGATCCATCTTTCCATCATAAGGGGAAACTTGGCAAACACTTACATGATAAAACTAAAACACATTCTGTGACCTTGAAGATACTACTGAGCATCAGAACAAACTGTGGTATCAGGAACCTATGGAATTTTTGCTAACTTACTTCAGTATAATATTCTGCCACTTGTATGCAAGTGGATGAAGCTGACCAGGGTGCTTACAAAGAAGAGAGGGCAAAGTGGTACCCAGAACTGATGCATAATGAAAATAAGAGCTGTACTGGGAATGCAAGTGAAAGCCCAAAGTATTCTTCCTTTCTTTCTTTCCTTTTCTTCTTTCTTTCTCTTTCTTTCTTTCTTTCTTTCTTTCTTTCTTTCTTTCTTTTTCTTTCTTTCTTTCTTTCTTTCTATTTTTTGCTTTAAATTCACTGCCTGTGTTAATATAGTTTTGTTTTTAATGGCTCTGGTATGACTTTGCTTATGTATTTGTTGTTTATTTGTTTAGAGACAGTGTCATATTGTGTTGCCCAGCCTGGCCTGGAACTCTGTACGTAGCCTAGGCTGGCCTCGAACTCACGATCCCCCTCTCTCAGCCTCATGAGTGCTGGGATTACAGGTGTGTGGCACCATTCCCTACTTCAACTTATTTTAGCTTATTTTAAATAGCTATACAAAGAAAGTTTGACCAAGTGTTGGTGTGCTATATATTGAAGTTACTCCTCACTACATTGTTTAACTGTAGCATACATGAATCACCAGTTTTCTTACTTAAAACCTACTATTGTGGGTTTTGTTGTTGTTAGGTGACATTGAGTCAGAAAGTAAATATAAATTATTGAAACCTTTGATACAAAAAATGTTGGTTCAATTGGAAATTCAACCCATAAAATGGTATATATGGGCTTAATTACTAGGTTAAGTTGAACAATTAAAGAGGCAGATGAATTCAACTTTTTAAATTCTAAACATTGAGATTATAACTTTGATTAAAAAGATTCTATCATTTGAACATGGTAAGTAGTTAGACTTCAACTTCATTGAATCATTTAGTACATTCTTTGCAATAGGAAGGTTTCTTTTTTAAAAAAAAAACCTGATAATTTGTAGTTGAATTCTAACTTGAAAAACTTAAGGTTTTTATTATTTTTACCATTTGAAAGACAAAATCCATTCTTGGTTAATATATTTATCATTTTATGAAGGTTGCTAAATAAAATAAAGTTTGTAACAGAAACACAGATTGTTCTTGATCTAACTACCATTCTTTCAAAAATAAAAGGCTAAATAGTTAAAGGGAAGTATTGCCTTTTGACATCTACATACCCATTGTTCTTTCTAATCTTTTGTTCCCTAGCTCAGATTGAGAATGGGTCATTATATGTAATAGAAGACAGCTGTGATATACCAAGTTTATTTTTTCCCCTTTTCATCTTGTGCTTGAGTGCACAATCCCTTTCTTGCTTCAGTGTTACATAAGGCTCAATTTTCCTGTGTTTATTTTATCCTGAAATTTCAGTGTGAGGATTTTAACAAACAAAGTCTTATTATAGTTTTGTTGCCGCCTTTTGGAGTAAAGTGTAAGATTTCTACTACTAGACCGTTTTGTTAAGGAGGATAGTAATTGTTCTGTGTATCTAAGGAATGATGCCATTATTTAAAAAGACAACAAAAATTTAATGTACATACCAAATTGACTCTTGTTTCTGTTTTAGGTATTGTATTGGATAATGTCAACTTTGAGGGGATATTTTTCCTCTTTCTTTCTTTCTTTCTTTTTCTTTTTTCTCTCTTTCTTATTTTTTAAAAATCTTTTTAAATTCCAAGTCTGGCTTTTACATTTTGTTTTTGTTCTTATTTTTCTTTTGTCTTTTAAGAATTCCCAGATTTACATTCATATCATCTATAGAATTTGTTCATAATCATATTACTGAGTATGTTGCAATGTTTACTATATTCTTTTTCTTCTATGCTTTGTTCCTTCTGGTACATTACTGAAATTAGAGTACAGAATTATCAAGTCTTGGTGGCTCCATTTGTTCCCTTTCTCCTCTACCCTCAATTCTCTCTACATACCTCATATTGATGGTAATTGGGTAATTAGCCAGAAATGCTGTCGCCTGAGTAAGGGGGTAAGAAATGTCTCATTGAGTAAAATAATCTTTCTTTGTACTCATGATTCATCTTTGATATGCTACAACTCTATCAGCAGGGAAACTTTCCTCCCCATTGAGACTCTAACAAGCCTTAAAGACAAGAATAGACAGAGAGGTTCTGCTATTAGTCTTAATTCTAAGGCAAATTCAGCAGTCACATTTTCTGCCTGCACAGTATGAGATCTTAGGAGATAGCAGAAAAGTCTTCTGTTCAGGGTTTGATGAATAACAAGATGAAGTCTCTGTTGTGATTCACTTGAATAAATTTGTAGCCAACTTGGCTTTTAAAAATAAACTAGAGGCATTTCTGGAAGTCTGAAGACACCATTGGCTTATATGGTTTCAACTACATTTTGATGAAGTATATAGATATCTGTAGGCAAACGATCTTTAATGAAGAAAATTTCTGTTTCTGGCTATCAGCTGGATCATGATTCTCAAGCAAATAGCTGAGTTAAAAGAAAACATCCCTTAAAGACTCCACTGCATTCTTATAATAAATCACAAAAACATTGGTATCAGCTTTCTTAGTCATTCTGCAAGACTATAGTTAAGAATATTTCCAGATGTGTCTTACTGCAGAAAAGGTAATTTTCTCTCACACACAAGAGATCCTTTCTTACCATGGAAGGGGAAAAAAAAATCAAACATTTTTAGTCCTCTCCAGGTGACAAAATTTCAATTTCCTGTATACTTAGACAGCTAGCATTTTGCTCTTGTCCCATGGGAATGAAGACAGATATAATCACAAGACTACAAATACTTCTAAGGTAATATAAATGAAGAAGGCAATTTCCCAGTTTCCTGACAAGGTAGCTTCATGGAACAATAATCTGAAGAAAGGAGTGCATAGGCGTGGAACTGATTGCTTGGGTTTGTGGTAAAGGAACCATCCCTTGAAATATTCCAGTTAAGAGCGAAGGGATTTCTTTAATGAGGGACTGAATTGTTCTGTGGGATAAATAGAAACTTCAGTGGATATAATGTACCAATTTGTCAAAATTAACGATAGACCTAATCTTTCAAATGAAATTGCCAAACCTGGTAGACATTTTAGTCGTTTTATTCTATTGCTTTCTTGGTTGGTGGTAACTGAGCACAAAAGGATCTGTTACAGTCTACATCTCTCCTGTGTAAATTGATGCTACCTGAGGTATCATAGTGTGACACCAGTAGAGATCTTTCATGGTCTAGTATTATAGGCTACATGTATTCCTTTTTCTCTCTTATTATCCCACTTTTGCCACTCTAGTCCAAAGACATAAATGCAGCATAGACAAAGCCCTATATGAATTATCACTCTATGTCTTTATTTAAGAACACTATATCTATATTCCCCAATGCAAAACACAGATTTTGTGGACAAATACTTGTTAAATGTTATTGTGTACTCAGATTTCAAATATATGTTGTTTTAGTTACCTGAGTTACTGTGTGAGTCCGTACCACAATGCATTATTATAAAATATATTTCTGGTTCTAACTGTAAAATATTTATTTCTTTATTTGAGAAACTATGTATATGCCAAAAGAAATGGCATATGAAGATGGGGATTAGAAGCAGCTATCATAAATAAATCTATTAGATAGAGGCAAAAGGTTTCTTTTTTTTTCTGAAATGTGACCATCCTCATATTCTCTGCCTTATTTTAGATAACCCATCATTTTCTGGGTACTAGTAGTCCAAAGAATTCCCAGGTGAAATGCTGTCCTCTATGAATTTTTCTTTTCTTTTACTTCACAGATACAAATTTACCATCAGTAATCAACAAAATGGTTTTCCAGGTGTTTTTATTGCTTGTGGTTGGCAAATGTGTTTATCCATCTTTTTTCCCCTTATTAGTAAATGATGATGGGGTACAGAGTAATACAGCATTGGCTTTTTCCATTATGCATCCTTTACATCACTTCTGGCAACACTTTCGTCAACCCACAAAGTTTATGGAGCCTTATGGCTAATTTGTAGTAGAACTTAAATGCTTATTTGGGTTATATTCCCCTATTTTTTCCAATATACTCATGAAGTTGTGCACTTTACACTGAGATTGTTCTCTTCCCATTCATCCCTCCACATTGTCCCTCCTAGCCATCCCATCTTCCCCAATCTTCATTTCCCTCTGCTAGTTCCCTTCCTCCTTTCTGCTCTTTATATCGTTCCTTTTTCACTAAGTTTAATTGTGCATTTTTATATATCAATTTATGTATAGGACTTTTTCTTCCTTTAAGTATGATTCAGGTCCCACATATGAGTGAGAACATATATTTCTCTTTTTGAGCTTGTGTTCATTCGCTTAAGATGATGTTCTCCAATTCTACCTGATTTGCTGCAAATGACATTATTTAAATTTTTTTATTGCTGTGTAGTATTCCATTGTATATTTTACCATAGCTTTTTAAATCCATTCTTCTGTTTATGGGCACATTGGTTGGTTCCATATCCTTGCTATTGTGAAAAGTGCTGCACTGAATATGGAAATGCAGGTGTCTCTGTGGTATGATGATTCGTCTCCCTTTGGGTATATTTTCAGTAATGGTATATCTGGATCATATGGCAGTTCTATTTTCAGTTTTCTGAGGTATCTCCATATTGATTTTCAAAGAGGCTGAACCAATTTACAGTCCCACCAACAGTGCAATGGGGTTCCTTTTTTTCCACATCCTCATCAGCAATTGTTATTATTTGTTTTGTTGATCTTGGTCATTGTTACTGGAGTTAAGTGGAATCTCAGAGTTGTTTTGATTTGCATTTCTCTAATGGCTACGTATGTTGAGCTCTTTTTCATGTACTTCATGGCCTTACCAACTTCTTCATTTGAGAACTCTCTGTTCACGTCCTTTGCCCACTTGTATGTTAGAGTATTTGTTGTCTTGGGAATTGCTTTCTTGGGTTCTTTGTAAATTCTAGAAATGAATATTCTGTCAGGTGTGTAGGATGTGAAGATTTTCTCCCATTCAGTGGAGTCTTCCTTTACTCTGTTTATTGTTTCCTTTGCTGTACAGAATCTTTTTAATTTCATCTATTCCTGTTTGTCTATTCTTGGTGCAATTTCCTGAGCAATTAGAGTCTTATTAAGGAAAAACCTTCCTGTGCTGCTATGTTGGTGCATGTTGCCTATCTTTTCTTATCATAATTTTAAGGTTTCTGGTTTTATATTGAGGTCTTTTATCCATTTTGAAATAACTCTTGTGCGAATTGAGAAGTGTGGGTCTGTTTTAATTTTTCTGCTGGTGGAAATTTAAGTTTCCCAGCACCATTTGTTGAAGAGGCTATTTCTTCTCCAATTTGACTGCTTAGTTCCATTGTTAAAGATCAGGTGGTTATAGATGCATTGGTGTATCTCTGGATCCTAATTCTGTTCCACTGATCTTCAGGCCTATTTTTGTGCCAGTATCAAGCTGTTTTTGCTGCTATAGCCCTGTAGTATAGTTTAAAGTCAGGGAATGTGATTTTGCCTGCAATAGTTTTGCAGCTTAAGAGTGTTTTGGCTACATGTGATATTTTGTATTTCCATATGAATTTTTGGATTACTTTTTCTAATTCTGCATAGTGTGTCATTGGAATTTAAATGGAAATTACATTAAATCTGCAGATTGCTTTTGGTGGTATAGCCATTTTTATAATATTGATTCTCCCCAATCCATGACCAGGGGAGATCCTTCCACCTTCTAATATCCTCTGCAATTTCTTACTTTAGTGTTTTGAAGTTTTCCTTTTAGAGCTCTCCAGGATCTTTGGTTAGATTGATTCCTAAGTATTTAAGTTTTTGGTGGGCTATCATGAAAGGGATTGTTGCCTTAATTTCCTTTTCTTCCTGCTCACAGTTGGTGCAAAGGAAGGCTACTGAATTTTGAGTATTAATTTTGTATGCTGCCACTTTGATGAAGGAGTTATTCTTGTTTATTCATCTTTAATAATTTTATGATTTCTATTCCTTTTCTTCTTGTTTCTCAATTTAATTATAAGCAGAATGGTAATTACAATGAGTGGACAAGCTGGAGTTTAGCTCAGTTGGTAGAATGCTGTACTGCACTTCCTGAGGCCCTGAGTTCAATCCCCAGCACTACAAAAATGGGCAAAGGATGTGGCAACCCACTCCTGAAATAGTCAGCCATTGAAAACTCTTTGAGGGCCACTATGAGTTGGAGCTGATTCAAGGGCACCTAACAACAACCAAATAATACAAGGAAGACAAAAGTGTTTATTTTACAAAATGTGCAATATTTTGTGTTTGGTAAGCATGAGATAGCTACTTGAAGAATATTTTTCTACAGTTGAACATGGATGAAGCCATCTGTGACAAATATAGATATTGATAGATACTAGGAGATTATATCCTCTATTGAAAATTATGGCCAATATTTTAATGTTAAGCTAAATATATTTTATATTGGAATGTTAGCTTGTCAAAGAGTCTAGTCAAGTTAGCAAAGTGTTAGCAAAGTGTAACTGTATTGAGTTAACAAACATATAGCTCGTATTATACAAGACAATAAGTCATATGTTCAGGAAAAAAAAAGATACTTCATCAAGTAATTAAGTTTTTGTGTGGCATTCATCAGTTTTTTTAAAGGTTTTTTTTAACCCCAAATAAGAAAATCTTATGGTAGTGAGAAAATATTTTGCCATTTTGGCATTATAGTATCCTTACCAGTTATGTTTTAAAAGTCAAAACAATGCAGCATTTTTACCACATTAGTGTTTCTATTGCAATTAAGGCAGTTTGACAATTAATATGTTATTATTTATTTGCTTTGTTTGTAAATTGTGTTCCTTCTGTTTGTTTACCCCTAAGTGCTGCCCAAAGAGAACGAGGCTGCACTAATCTTATTCCAATTAATAAGTAAAATGTACAAACATACATCTTAAGCTGAAGTATTTCCCAAACCAGCAAAGCAGCAGTGCATGACCACTAGTACAGATCAGATAATATGTCATGTTCTATAGTGAATTAATGCAACACAAATATTGAAAGTCTGTTTTAGTAAAGATATTGTCATACATGACAAAAAAGTAGTCATGTAACTCTTTCAAATATGAAAATATACCACAGAAACAAAGCAACAGACTTCCTTCTTTCATTCCTTCCTTCCTTCCTTCCTTCTTTCTTTCTTTTCCATTTGTAGTCATAAAGATCTTTAAATATTGTGTAGTAACAACATCTTTTTCTTTGTGTCCTTTATCTTTTTCTGTTGCTTTCCTTGAGGGAAAAGTTGTTTTTTTTTTTTTTGTTGTTGTTGTTGTTCATTTTGATTTCTTGCTTTTGTTGTTGCCATTGTTTACTCAGAGGGTTAAGCTAGAGAGGTAATTTAAAACAAAAGTCTATATAAGAATAAGAAAATTTTCATATGTGTACATTTTTAAATTAAAAGGTAGAGATCTTTTCACTTAGATACTAAAATTATTACATCTAATTCAAAATACATTTATGTACATTACTCAATTTTGAAAATGGATTTCAAGATTAATTTGTCTTCAGTTTATTAATTAGGGAATTAATCAACTTTTAGACATTATGTGTTGCATTACAGAAAGTTATATCTTCCTTATTTCCTTTTTTGTGCCTGAAAGCAATTTGCATGTATGCAATCTCAGAAAAAATGTTAAAACTACTAACATATATCTTTTCACTAAAATATATACTCTTCATGATATGCTATATCAGTTTATACCTGAATTCTCTCAAGTTTGCATTGCTCACACAAAGTAATTTATTTACTTTCACATTTACAAATATTGTGGAAGCCACAATTATTTCTTTTGAATAAGACCTAGTGCCCTCCAAGTAAAATTTCCTCTAAAGGTAAGAAAATAATTCAGGAAAAGGTAAATGTCATTGCTTCCTTAGCCATGAAGACAGTTATTTCTTTTGTTTGCATGTGTTGAGGAGGGGCAGAATGAATAAGATTGATTAACATAGTTTACAAGATAATAAGTTATATTCCTAGGGATGGTGAAGGAGTAAATCTAATTATATGTCTAATAAGATTAGAAAGAGATAAACAATGAATTTGTGAACTACACAGTAACAAAGAAGACAGCAAACAAAGTCACTGAAAGACTTTATAGTGTTAAAATGCCAATAGTCCCTTAACACTGTGTAGGCAACAGGTTGTGGAGCAATAAAGTTTAAGTGCAGAACATAAAAAGTTATGCTACCCTCAGATGAATCAGTGTGCCATGAATTCTTCCATGCTATCCCAAATGAGAAATTTTTCTGTCTAGCATTTGCCAAACACAATCTTGATGGTGGAGGGGCCCTCCCATCCCTCACTCTTTCAACTCCTGGTAGTTGGACTAGAAATAGCATGCAGTGCAATGGTGACTGCATTTGTTGGGTATATTTTGGCATATTTCCCTAGCCTACTAACAGAAAGCAGCTGAAATTTAACTGAAAGAACATGGTGGAATGAAACCAAGCATATGAAATTTCAGATTCAAAGAATCTTCTGAAATGAAGAAACTATAAAACAAGTATAATTTTTGGCCTTATTCCTGCAGTTACTGGGAGAAACTGTTGGAAGGATTACCTCCCTCCAAATCCATCCATTCTCCTCGCTACAAAAATCACCCACCAGTGTAGGACACCAGACTACAATTGACAGTCTCTTCAAATGGCCTCCCTTGCAGACTTAACATTGGCTTGATTTCCACATTCACAGTTTTCTCATACACAGTCTGCATATTATCTGATTGGTGGATACTCTTTTTTTTCTTTTTTCCCTTTATTGATAAATGTTGGTGGATTACAGGGTAAGAGAGCATTTGCTTTTTCCATTGTGCAACTATTACATCACTTTTAGTTACACTTTCATCAATTTACAAAGTTTATGGAAACTTTGGATTAATATGTAGTAAAACTCATGGGTTTATGGGTTATATCCCTGTGTTTTTCCCATGTGCTCATGAAGTTGCATCATTTACATTGAGACTATCCTCTACTCCTTTATTTCCTTACCTTGTTTCCCCTCCCCTTCCCACATTCCACAACCTTTGCTTCCATTTACTAGTCCCCTCCCTTCTTCTTTCTACTCTTCTTTCCCTTTTAGCTAAGTCTAATTGTTCATTTTTATATATCTACTTATGTATAGTTTTTTCTTCCTTTCAGTAAGATTCAGCTCCCACACATGAGTGTGAACATAAGGTATTTCTCTTTTTGAGTCTATGCTTGTTCACTTAAGATGATATTCTCCAGTTCCAACCATTTTGCTACAAATGACATTATTCTTTTTATTTCTGAGTAATATTCCATTGTGTATAGGTACCAAAATTTTTTATCCATTCTTCTGTTGATGGGCAACTTGGTTGGTTCCATATCCTTGCAATTGTGAAGAGTGCTGCATTGAATATAGAGATGTAGGTGTCTCTTAGTTGCAAATAGCTGAAGGTTGTAGTAAAGAAAATATAAGTACGACCTGTTTGAAATATAAGAGGATTTTAATGAATGATAGATGATCACAAAGTTCCAAACAAATGGGGTGTTGAGAATATTGTCTAGGTTGGTTATAGCATGTAACACTGAGTAAACATTTGAAACAGAACAAGTTAGTTCAAAGATTTTCCCAAATATTTTTCATCTAGAGAGAGGATTCTTATCGCAATCTTCTTACACATTTACTGAAAGAACAAAATTAGATATCCTGTAAAGAACACTGCTCAGTTCTGAGTAAGCACTCAGTAAACACTTTCTATAATCA
This sequence comes from Pedetes capensis, assembly GCA_007922755.1. Taxonomy (NCBI): domain Eukaryota; kingdom Metazoa; phylum Chordata; class Mammalia; order Rodentia; family Pedetidae; genus Pedetes; species Pedetes capensis. Next base: position 73,856 of record VMDO01004937.1, on the reverse strand, counting down.
TCATGGTTGTTTCTTTTTTAAAATTTATTGATTTTTTATTGGAAATTTTTAATGCACAACATAATGTGTTTCATTCTGACATGTATTTCATTGTGACACTTCCATATATGCATTTCATTGTACATTGCTCACATAACTTCCCCCTTACTGTCCTGTGCCCCTCCTCCCCACCTCCCCTGCCAATGGCTTCCTTTCTACATCTATGTATTTTTGTGGGAATATTTATGTAAACATGTGCATCCCAATTTTGATATAAGACCAAACTTTTTTTCTATAGTAATCTATCTTTTTTACATTTTCAGCAGTATTATATGAGTAATCTAGTCCATTTGCATTATTGCCATCCTTTCACATTATTCATATTATTGGTATTATTTCTCGAGCTATTAAAGTTGGGCTGTTTACTTTGAGGTTGACCTCTCTCTCATTCCGTGTTCCTCTTTGGCCCTCCTCCTTCTCCTGTCTTCTCCCATCATCACTTCCTTTTGCTAGATTCCTCCCTCCTTTCTACTCCTTAAATTGTCCCTTCTCTGCTAAGTTTACATGAGCTTTTTATTATTTCCCAATTTATGTATAGGATTTTTTCCTTCTTTTAAGTTTGATTCAGCTCCTACATATGAGTGAGAACACATCATGGTTGTTTTTATTGCTATTAACCAGGTGTAGACAATGTAAGTTGGTCCTTCTGAGAATGGGATCTTATGAGGGCAGCATTAGCATAAGCTTTATTTGATGTCTTTAGAGTATAGGCTTGGTCTTTGATATTTCTAAGCCAGTGTTCAACAAGTAGCTATAATAGATGAAGTGTGGAGAGAATGGGTGTAACAGGACTATGAATAGTATTGGACATCCTGCAATTTCTGATGAGATACCCTTCACCCAACAACTACAATCTGATGTTTGCTGAGAGGATTAACTCTCAAGCAAGTTTGGAGTAAAAAATAAGCTGAGGACCATATTTATAATCCACCATTTTTTTCTTATTACTTCTTTAAATTTATTCAGTTATTTTGGTGTGTACGAGTAAATTTTTAAGGCTTAATTTTTTGGACATGCTCAAAAGCTTTCAGATCATTGTGAGAAACTGCTTTCTTAAATTTACTATATTAGTTTTCTATTGCAGACTTTACAGATTACCACCAATTTAGCAGTTTAAACTAACACAGACTTATATCCCAATTTATGTAGATCAGAAGTCTCAGTGGACTCAGGTAGGCCCTTTGCTTATGTTTTCACAAGCCTGCGATGAAACTCTGGATAGAGTTTTTTCCTTGGTGGAATCTATAGAGAAGAATCTACTTCCAAACTCATTCGGGTGATTGGCAATTCAATTCCTAGTTGTTGTAGGACTGAGGTCCCTGTCTTTTTGCTTTCTGTCAGTCAGAGACTGGTTGTTATTCCTATATATTCTATCTTATCTATGGCTTCTCTTCCTGCATCTCTCTGATGCTAAGCAGAGGAAGATCTCAGCTCTGGGGCTCTGAGATTAGATAGGGTCCACTTGGATAATCTGATAAACTCTCCTGGTCCTAAATTGGGTAAAGTTAATTACATCTGCCAACCTCCTTTTACCCTATGAAATAACATATCCACAGTTTCTAGAGATTAGGGTGTGGACATCTTCTCAGGGCTAGTCTGTCTGCACACTTGGGTTGTCGAAAGTCTAAATACTCTAAATGTAGGCTGTCTTTGTAAAATATAGGTAGCCTTTCTATGTTCTTCCCTTTCACTTGATTAAGCAACGTGTACTAAATATCCTGTGGTGTCTAGGGAACTTACAGTCTAGTTGAGAAATAAAATTTGCATACCTCTACTAAATATAGTTTTTTCAAGAAAGCTAAAAAAACAAGGTGTCTGAGGACACAAAAGAAATTGAGGTTGCTTTTAATGGGAAGAAAAGAAGAGCAAAGAAAGCTCCCCTGAAGAGATAGCTTTTGATGTATGTAATGAAGAATGAGTAATGGATATGTATTTTCTTTGTTTTTTCTTCCCTTTTCTTTTCTCTTTCTTTCTTTCTTTTCTTTTTTTGTCTTACATAACATGAGAGCAATGACATGCTGTATTGAGGATGTAGCAGCAGCCCCACACTTCATGGCAATATGAAATGACCACAGGGTTTTTCACATACGTACTAAGAATTTAGAACTTTGTAAAAGCAGTCAATGAAGCTTTTAGATCCCAGGAAATGATAGACTGAGTCTTGTATTAAAGAATTTAAGTCTGGAGTTAGTGTGGAGGATTTATTAATGGCAGGGAAGTTGGAAAGCTGTTATAAAGAGGAGAATTAGGAGCTGTGAAAAAGGCAGTAGAAATGGAAGGAGCAGTGATGTCATGAAAAGCTTTCAGCCTGATAGACTGAATGAGGATTTGGAAACACTGATAAATCCAGTCTAATTCCAACACTTAGAAGCAATGGAAGCTGTGAAGGATGCAATGCCTTTTTCTTTTTCAATACAAGAGAGATGTGAAAAATAGAGTTTCTGAGTGTGAAGACAAGGGACCTGGATTTGTACATTTACTATATGCTGTTGATGTTGTTGTTAGGTGCCATTGTGTTGGATCTGACTTATAGTGGCCCTATGTACAAGAGAACAAAACACTCTGTGACACTGTGCTAGGCACAATGTTTATATTTTTAAGCCTACTGTTGCAGCTACTGTGGCAATCCATCTGGTTCCTTTATTTTGTTGATCTGCCATCCTAGCATCCAAGTGCAATCTCTGGTTGCATGTCTTCTAGGATGAATATGTTGGTTCTTTGGCAGTTCATGGTATATTCAATATTCGCCTCCGGCACCCTAATTCAAAAGCATCAGCTCTTCTCTTGTCTCTCTTATTCTCTGTTCAGCTTTCACAGGGATATGAGACAACTGGAAATACTGGAAATATGAGTCAGGCGCACCTTCATCTTTAAGGTGACATCTTTACTTTTCAGCGCTTCCATGAGGTCTTTTGCAGCAGCTTTCCCAATGCAGTACATCTTTTGATTTCTTGACTGCTGTTTCTGCTGGGCGTCTGCCTTAACTATCATATTTATGCTGATGAATTTCCTATAGTTATCTCTGGCCTGGATTTCTCCCAATTTCTTTCTCTAATGCCTACTTTTGAACTGTCCATAAATGAACAGGAGAACTACAAATTCTTTATTGTAATGGAGGATACTCTTCATATTAAGAAGAGGTTGAGGGAAGTACATTAGTAAAGGGAGCTCAGATGCCTTCACCCAGGATGCTTGAGAAAACCTAACAGCAGAGGAGCTCCATAACTGGAGGAGTCTGAGGCAGGGGGAGGCGCCTTCTCTAGGAGGAAGGACAAGGAGGAAGCTCTCTAGGAGCTAGGACAAGGGAATCTGCAGAGAGTAGAGGACAACAGACCACCTCATGGGTTCTGGAAGATCCTGGCAAGGCTAAAAATCTACCTCTGCCTGAGTTGAAACTGCTTAATTTGGCATGCAAGTTCATAGATCTGAATCAGAAAAATTAATCAGAACTGGTTGCCCAGTACCAGTCCTAGCCATATCAATCTGTGGTTATAGACTAGTTACTTATATGGTGGAATCTTTGTTCTTTAAACTCATTTATTTCTGTGCTTTTATTACTCTTATTATTTTGTTCATCTCCATTAGATTCCTGGTAAAGATACCTGGGCAGAGGGTAGGGAATCCATATTTCCTCTGAACCAAGGAAACAAGTTCTTCAAGTGGTAGCCCGCCACACTTTTTCCTCTCACAAATACTCATAATGTAATGAAAGTATTATTTCTCTTTCCTTCTTTCCAGAACCCAACGCTTAGAAGCTCATCACTTTAAATCCCAATACCTTTCTTCATTGCTGTCATACTGTGCCACCTATACTTCCTCTCCCTCATGCAGCAATTACTTTAACACCTTGTTTATTGCTTTTCTTTTTTTAATCTGGTGTCTGTCACTCTGTTGGAGATTGAAATAGAGATGATCCCTTCACCATTTGGGACTTTTCATTTATTTCACAGCCTTATCTATAATCTTTTCCTCCACATTCTCTTGATCTTATCCTAGATATTATCACTACCAGTAATTATACTTTCCCAAACCATAAGCTTCAAACTCTGTTTTCTTACATTTGATCCACCAGCAGGATACTAGTTCCAAACACACCATCCCCATCAGTAATTCTTCTCTGTGTCTCCACCAGCACCTACCAAGCATGATTAACTTCCTCTTGCACCATTTGAGGTATCTATTTCTGATCTCCCTCTCTCCCTCCAATTCACCTAGAATCCTGCCTGGCAGGAGTTTAACACACAAATGTGGGATCAATGAGTGGTTAATGCATAATAAGGAAAAAAGAAAGATATTTTCATTGCCTTCCTTACTATATAAGTTGTAGAAAACCTGACTTCTAGACTTGGCCATACATACTTACTCCTTTAAACACAGTGTTTTGGACACTCCCTACTCTCATTTCAGGTCTTTAGTTTGGAAGGATCTGCAGCTGCTGAAACTGGTTTAGGCTGATTAGTCACATTTTTAGGGCTGGTCTGTGATGACAGCTTAGGAGACCACAGTTTATCATCAATAGTCTGGTTTGCGCCCTGGTTGAAGGGAAGTTTTGGATAACTGAAGACCTGAATTGAAAGCAGTTTTAGAGGTTGGGGCACTAAGATGTTTGCTCTTGATTTCTGCTACTGTCCTCTGTAAGAGAATGAATAAAGCTCTGCTTGCTTTCTGACTTAAAAAACCCCTTCTCTTTATCAGAGAACCAGTCTTAAAACCCTGTCCTGCCCCTCTGTAAAGAAGATGCCTTCTTTAGGCTGAGAAAGATGGACTGGAGAGTTAGTTTGGATAGATCAATGTTTGAGAGCTGGAGGAATTTGGTATTTTAATCTCAAATCTTGACAATATATCAGGAACATTTCCTATGTTCTGCATAACAGTTTAACATTTGTCAGAATGATGACCTTGAAGCACTTTAAGATTTTGTAAAAATAAAGTTTCCATTATGTTCATTACAGGCTCTCTACAGTAATAATAATAATAATAATAATAATAATAATAATAATAATAATTTGCCTGCAGCCGTACCACTGTGGTGTCCCATCCAGTCAGATCTCACAAGCAAAGCAGGGTCAGACCTGGTTAGTACTTCAATGGGAGACCACCTGGGAACACCAGGTGCTGTAGGCTTGGGAGAAGGACCCAGCACCCTACTCCCAAAAGACAACCAGCCATTGAAAACCCTATCAATAGCAGAGCAGCACTAACAATACTGTTTTGCCTGTTGTATGAAGCGTTGCTATGAGTCGGACACCAACTCAATAACACTTAACAACAACAACAACAACAAAATTGAGTTTAGAAAGAAATACTGATTTGGAACAAAAGGGTTGCTATCAATTAAAGGCCATATAAGATAATAGCTTACAGCCTGGGAGGGCTAACCTAGGTTCCAGTCTAGTGTCACAAATTACTATACCTCTACCTCAGACAAATTGCCTCAACCCCATGGTTCTAACTTTCCTGAGGAATCAACATCCCCTCGAGGGCTTGATAAAACACACTGCTGTCACACTCCCAAAGTTTCAGACTGGGCAGGGCTAAAGTGGGTTCCAAGAGTTTGTATTTCTAAGCTGTTCCGCTATGATGCTGATGCTACTACTATAAGAATAGCACTCTAGGAATCATTGCCTTAAACTCTTAAAGCCTATTTCTCATATTGCAAATTGGAATGTCTAGCAGTGTGATTTCTGTTCCACTATTGGGAATAGGGTACACTTCTCAACATCAGGATGAGAAGGAACTTCATGGATGCTAACTTAATTTAATTGCCTAAAACATACAAATTTAAAATTTTCAAAATTTTAAGTTTGTTAAGTGGGCTGGCTAACCTTGTACAATTCAAAAAGTTTCCTCATGCAGTATATACTCGTTCAATGGGTTAAAAAATGAAAATTGTTTGTGAGACTATAATCTTTTATTTACACAGTCTCAGTACTTGTCAAATTCATTTGTTTACACACATTTGCAGCCTCATAGTTATACCATCTATTGGGGGCCTTGGAAAACTGCTTTTAAAAGAATGAATATTGTGTGAATAAATGGCATAAGTAGTATTTATTACCAGATCTCTAATTGGTAATTTAAAGGGAAATAATTGTAGATATGAATAATATTTTTTTAAAACTCAGTTGTTAAATATAATTTGCCTCTAGTTAGTGCTGTAAACATTGTTGGAAAAGTCAGAAGAATAATTTGGAATGGACATTCTAAAAGATCAAAGATTGAATTAATGTTGGCTCTTTAGGATGAGAGATAACAATGCTGATAATTTTCAAAATGCCTTTGTTTTATAAATTATATTGACTTCAAAATATTAAATGAATTTTGATTAAATGCATATATTCATTGACTATATGAAACGTAATTTTTATAAAGAATTTTTTTCCATATGCACTAAATTTAAAATATGTCAAGGGAAAGTAAATGATTTAGTTTATTTCCATTGAGTTGGATTATACCTAAAGGTCAAGGCACATATCTAGATACAGGCTCTATCTGACATAGCTGGGATTCTTGCAATTATTAGTTATATACTAACTGTTGGGAGAATTAATTGTGTGTCCTTACAATGTTTGGGTTACCTTGAAAAATTCAGTGACCTTTATGTTTATGACACCATATTTTAGCTTCCAAGATGACATCCTGTAATGAGCATAGGAAAGTTATTTGGCTTCAGATAGCTTCTATAGTCTTCTGGTGACATGTTTATTCACTTTGTTTATGTGTTTGTTCTTGGCCTTTTCCCCTGGACCTTTTTATACTTTTTGTTTGTTTGTTTGAGTAGGGTATGCTATTCACTGTAGGTTGAATAGTGTACTTAAGTTTCGATCAAGTTTTTGTATTTCATATGAAAAATTTATAATGAGTCCTAGACACAGCAACCCAGATTTCCTTTTATTTTCTTTTTTTGTCGTACACGGCCTCATGAATACTTTGCAAGTGCTCTACCACTGAGCTTCACTCCAGCAGCCCCCCCCTTTTTTCTTTCACTTTTTAACTTGAGACAGGGTCTTCTTGCTAAATTATACAGGCTGACTCTGGCCGAGAACTTGCGATCCTTCTGCTTCAGCCTCCAAAACTGCTGGCATTATGGACATGCACCACCATGCCTGGTTTATGAATTCCTTTTTGTAACTGATTTGTTTTTCAAAATTGTCAAAGAATTACAACCATGAAGTAGATTACTTAGGAAACTGTTGCTGTTAGGTGCTGTTGAATCGGTATCTGACTCATAGCGACCCTACCTACAACAGATGAAACACTATTGTTAGTGGTTCTCTGACGTTCATAGGGTTTTCAATGGCGGATTGTTTTGTGGGAGTGAGTTGCAGGTCCATCTCCCAAGCCTACCCCAAGCCTCCCAAGCCTCTAGTGTTCCCAGGTGGTCTCCCCTCCAAGTACTAACTAGGCCTGACCCTGCTTAGCTTCCGAGATCTGACAGGATTGGATGCCACAGGGCTAAGGCTGCAGGCGACTTAGGAAATAGATCTTACTTTTCAAATGTAATTTCTTAACTCTGAAGCTAAAAAAAAAAAAAAGGAAATATTTTTGTAGTGTATCATTACTGAGTATTCCCTTGGAATTAACTATATTTTAACTTTTAAATATTTCTCTTTTAGTATAATAGAAACAACATTTAAAAGCAAAGTTTGAGCCTAATGAAGTTTCCTAGTTTCATTTTCATTAGCATTTTAAAAGGAAAAAGAAAAGATTCGGTTAAATTTCATCATTTTGAATGAGTGAGTTATTTGTGGTACTTTGAATTTCTTTTGTAATCGTTCATATTAGGATATTTGTTTAGAGGAAAATGTTATTTTTTCAATTAAATAATACTTAAAATAGACTTTTCTTCCTTATTATATTCATGTTTGTGACCTAGTTTTAAAAGTCAAGCCTAAAGTAATTGTTGGGCTGGTATTTAGTTCAGGTGGTAGAGTGCCACTCCGTGCTCTGAGTCCCTGGGTTTGATCTCCAGCACAGTGAAAATGAGAGAAAGACATGGCAGCCCATTCCTGAAACAATCCCCAAAACAACCAGCCATTGAAAATCCTTGGGGGTTGTTATGAATCAGACCCTCTCATGATAGCTGACAACAAAGTAATGTTAATTTGTCTCTTCTGCTATCATATTACATGAAATCTAGGCAGAAAAGTTTAAAGATATATAACTGGTAAAGCATAGTCTACTGAGCCATTTTAACTTTCAAGGACAATCAAAATAATTATGACATAAAATATTAATGAAAAGTCCCCATTTTCTGGCAAAGCAGAGGTGTTCCACTTTTCAAGGTAAGTTATCTTCTCAGTTACTTCCCATGTGGTGGCTTCTGTGATTTACCTCGGTGGATTTACCATTGTTTAGCCTCTGCCTCAATTTTCAGACTTGGAAACCTAGATGGGTAGCACTTAAAGAATAGATCTATTTCTCAGGGTAGATTCACATTAATCAAGCTCAGGGTGACAATTAGTGTATGAACCAGGATACTAACTCAGATATTTATATTCTCCAAACACCAAATTTTCTTTCTTTGGCCATGCTACAATGCCTGATTCATTTGGGGGTGTTATTTTTTGAATGAAATCAGAGTACATGATCAAAGTATGATTCAAATATTTAGTGATGTCAAGCTTAGTGAACCTAATGCCTAATGGTACTACATCAAAACAGGCATTCTTTGTGCCTCCATGGCCAGATAAATTACATTTTTGAATATTGGTATCCCCTTCAATAGACAATGGTTGGATGCATAATCACAAAGTTCGGTTTTATGAACTGCTTTTTGCCTTTTTTTTTTTTTTTCTGACCAACTACATCCTTTCTAGTTAAAATCTTCTTTTTCAGGTAGGAGATACCATTCTGTTGGAATATAAACAATTTCGGTGCCCTGGGAAGCATCCTGTCCATTTGGCCTATGCTTTATTTAATGCTTAATTTTTTTTGGCAAATTATAGATGTTAGTTGAAATATATGAAAGGAGCCTAAAAATCTTCACTGCATTTTTACTAGACAAACTTTGTATTAAAATGGTATACTAATACCAGCAGGCATACAACCTTGGAAAAATTTGAATATTTACTATAAGACTATTTGGTAGTTATAATGTAAATTTCCAATTCTTATTTTACTTAAAATAATTTGTTTCTTGTTTCTGATTAAAAAGTAAAAATAATACATGTTCTTCCAAGAATAATTACAAAATACCAAAGTAAATAAAGATAAAAGTGATTATTTATCCATAATCCTGTGACACAGAGAAAGCCTCCCTGAATATTTTGGCATATATTTATATATTTAACACAAAAACATATTACTCAACTATTATGTGATCATATTAAGGTTCTCCAGAGAAACAGAAAAAATAACTATCCCTGTTTCTGCCTTTGTATCTGTCTTTCTCTCCCTCTGTATGTTGTATTTATAGAGAGAGAGGGAGGGAGGGATTTAAGATATTGGTCCACATGAGTGTGTGATTGTGGGGGTAAGGAAGCTCAAATTCTGAAGAGCTTACTCACAGATTAGGGACCCAGGGAAGAGGTAAGGTTGAAGTCTTGAGTCTGAAGGCAGTCTGAAGGCAGTCTGAAGGCAGTATGCCACCTCCTTTGGGGGACTCCAGTCTTTAAGGAGTTTCAACTGACTGGATGAAGCCCAGCCGCATTATAGAGAGTAATTTGTTTAATCAAAGTCTACTGACTTAAATGCTAATCAAATCTAAAAATTACCTTTATAGCAACATCTATACTTGTTCTATTACCATATTACCCATTCTATTCCCATTCAGTGGCCATCATGAAAAGTATGGTTCTTTCCAGGTTGTTCACAACCCATCACCACCAATTATCATATCCTAACTAGTTTTTATCTCCCTGAAACTGTCTGCCATATTACCATTACAAAAATATATTTGATATATAAATCCAATCTTAGTCATTTCCTTCCCTAAAAATCTCTCAAAAGTTCCTTTTTGTATTCATGACAAAATCTACATTCCTCAGCCCATTACCCAAAATCTGCCCTGATTTGATTCTTGCCTAACTCTTTTGTCTCATTTATAAATATCTTTCTTCTTATTGGTGAAATAGCAGGGCATAGAAGAGTGATGGGAAAGAACTGAATAGTGACTAAGCATTAAATGTTTCTAATGAAAAATTTACAATAAGAAAAGAATTAAATCATAATGCTGATCACATCTTTTCCTATATTTTGGTTTGTGATTTCTTAATATTTAATCTGAATTTTCTGGTTTCCTGTTGAATTTTGCTACTAGAAATAATTCAGTAGGAGGTATTATACTATAGGCAGTAGAATTGACCTTACCATGTAGAAGAGAAAACTGCTAAAATGATAAAAATTCTTGCTTAATTGGAATCAGATATGTTTTGGAGGATTAAAGCACTTCTCACAAATCATCTTTGTACATCTGCCTAACATGTATTGAATTGCTTTGATTAATTATGAATATTTTATAATTCTAAGTGAGATCCTTAAATGGATTTAGGAATTGGTAGAAACCATCAAAAATGAACACATACTAGAAATTATATTTCATTTCCTAGCAACTGATTCTAAATTAAAACATGGTTTAAATTTCTGGGAATAGCTACACACATTATTTAATGTGTTGCTAAAATTTATAATATAGAGAGGAATTATTATTCAAAATCTTATTGATAACTTGCATAAATGTCCCATAAGTGTTTACTTATAATATTTTAATACATTACGTTTAGAAAATCATTGAGTTTTTGGTAGCCTTTTACACAGGAAAAGCAATGTGTTGGAAGACAGTTTACAAATGATTTTTGATTAAATGAATAGAATTAATCTGTTAGTTGTTGTTAGGTGCTGTCGAGTCGGTATCCAACTCGGAGCGACCCTCTGTACAACAGGGGAAACACTATTGTCAGTGCTTCTCTGCTGTTCATAGGGTTTTCAATGGCAGATTGATTTTTGGGAGGGGGTTGCCAGGTCCTTCTCCCAAGCCTACAGCTTCTGGTGTTCCCAGGCGGTCTCCCATCCAGGTACTAACCAGGCCCGACCCTGCTTAGCTTTGGAGATCTGATGGGATCGGACGCCACAGGGCTACTGCTGCAGGCTAGAATTAATCTAAAGGTAGCAAAATCTCAACAGCAAAAGCCATGGTATTTTTAAAAACATTTATCTTTATTTTTTATCGTTTTAGTTTTACTTATATCTACTTACTCTTTTTTTTGTATCTTACTTTGATGAGAATTAATCAACAATGGTTTATAATTCCATTTTCTAAAATTGATTTACTTCTTTTCAAGAGCTTTCAGGTACCCTTTCTGAATAAATTCATATCCTCTATCTGTGAGAATTTTTTGCCATACTTTATAGATAATCGCATAGCATAAAACCAGCTAAGAATTATTTAAAACACTCCGTATGCCAGGAACAGTGGTAAGTGCTCTGCATTGAGTATAATATTTCATCTCCACGACCATCCTATGATGAGGAAAGTGAGACCTGGTAAAGTTTCAGACTAACCCAAATGCCACAAGGAATGGGAAATGTCCTCATTCTCTTTTAAATAGAGCAGACAGCAATTTTCTTGATATTATTCACACATGAACTAAGGGGTGTATATTTTTAAAATGTAATGTTATATGTTTAAAATTATTCAAAAGATGTCTATGAAAGAGAAAAAAGTAATAAGAATTGTTATCCTTCAGCAAGATGTTTCCCAGACCGGATACGGATTCTCCAGAGACAGAAATATGCTAACTCTTTTTATCTTCTAGAATCTTTTGAATTTTTTTCTATTATTCTACTTAAACAAATAAGTAGGAGAGAGAGAGAGAGAGAGAGAGAGAGAGAGAGAGAGAGAGAGAGAGAGAAATTGATTTGCTCTGAGAAAATTCCCTGTACTGAATGGCACCCTAATCCATGAAGCTGACTTCCAGAGTGAAGTGTGTGCTCTGCTACTATCTTTGCTGTGCTTTCCTATCTTGTGATTTTCTCCCCATAAGCCCCATTCTTGTTCTCATTGAGCTAGTCCATATGACTTTCTGATGGGCATTTTGTTCCCTATAGTTCATGAGAGATTTATTTTGTATCATATATTTGCCCCAATGTTCTAGGTATGGTTTTATTACTGTGCAGCAGCAGAGGACCTCATAGTAATCCTCAGTGGGAAAAATGAGTTTGAAGAGGCTTGCCAGGCTGAGGAAAGAAGGACAGAGATTGTGTCAAGTTCGTAATCCCTGTGGAGATCTTGGCTTTGGTACAAACTAAGTGAAAATCCCTGAGAGTCTGGGGCAGTGCATGACCTGACTCACATTTTAGAAGGATGTCTCTAGCTGCCTGGTGAAGAGGGGGTGGCATGGGGGCTGGGCAGTAGTGGGAGCCAGCCAGGAGCTCAGTTGATGGCTACCGCAGGCATTAATGTATAGCTGATGGTGGCTCATTCTGCCACAGTAACGGCAGTGGAAAAACAGGGTGATAGTCTGGATACATGCAGAAGGCAGAGATGACAGGATTTGCTGATGGCTTGGCTGGAGTCCATGAAAGGGAAGGCAAGGATGATTTCATGGAACTTAAGTTGAGCAATCAGATGATGGAATTTCTATTTTATGGAGCTGGGGAAGCCTATGAGTAGAGCAGTCATTAGGTGCTTGCTTTATCCTCAGGACCTAGAACAATTTTAGTTAAATGAAGACTGGATAAAACTCCTTCATACTGAAGTTGTAATATAATGCTTTAAAGTTTTCTACTTTTATGAGAAAGATGAATAACTTTTATATCAGGATAAACCTCTCCTTTGCCATAGGGAATAGCTAACAGTCCAGTTTGAAGTGATACATTTCTTGGGTTGTTGGGACACCATAAAAATAAAATATTTCCTTTGTCTGCTATGGCATTGCATTTTGTTTTCAGAAAAGTAATAACTGGGTTCGTAGCATTCAAAATGCAGGAGTTGGTTTTATATTACCTTTTGACAGGAATAAATGGGAAAAAATGCCAGAATGATGACTGTTGTTAGGAGCCGTGGAATTGGATCTGACTCATAGCATCCCTCATAAGGTTTTCATTGGCTGTTTTCATTGGGATTGGTTGGGAGTGGATTGCCAGGTCCTTTCCCTATTTTTGTAGTGCTGGGCATCCAACCCAGGTCCTTAGGGAGTGCAGAGCAGGCACTCTAGCAACTGAGCTAAACCCCAGCCCAGAATGATTATTATTGTTAGGTGCCTATTTTCCAGTTGATGTTTATAATCTATTGTCTGGTTTCTCTTTTTCTAACAGCACGTTTCTGCATAAACAAACATAATTGTATGTGAAGTACATACCTTTAATTATCTTAACTTTCTCCTTATTTGAAGGTAGAACTCACAGCAAATGAATGGTGTAGTTGGTCTGGCTTATTTCTCCCTTTAACTTGCTGTGTGGCCTTGAAGAAGTTACATGCCATTAGCAAGTCGGGGCTCTTATCTTTAAAATAAATGTAATAATAGGGGTAAACTTACCTGACTTACCTGACGGGGTTGTTAAGGTTAATAAGATAATGGCTGTTTAGAACTTTGAACTCCCTGGAAGGAAGGTGTTATTATTTGAAGTCTCTTACATTTTTCTGGTATTTACAAATATTTTGTCTTAGCTTCCTTGACAGATTCATGGGAGCATGTTTGCTCTCCTTGAGTCACTATTGGGAGGTACAACTTCAGGTACTTTACATGTTGACATAGTTAATCTCTAAGATCTACCAGTTTTACACATGTGTTCTGCAGTATAACTATTAGAAAGAAACAAACTGTGGTGTGATACATTTCTGGCTCCTATCATACAAGTTTGGCCTTTGCCAAACTCCCATTCTTTTTTTTTTTTTTTTTTTTTTTCCGGTACTGGGGGTTGGACCCAGGGCCTCGCGCCTGCATGCTCTGCAAGTGCTGGACCACTGAGCTGCGCCCCCAGCCCATTTTTTAGTTTTTGAGACAGGGTCTCGCTAAGTTACGCAGACTGCCTCTGGTCTCGAACTTGCAATCCTCCTGCCTCTGCCTCCCGAGCCACTGGGATTACAGGCGTGCGCCACCACGCCCGGCTAAAACTCCCATTCTTTACTGCATTCATTGGAGACTGTTTAGAAGTACCTATCCAAAATAAATGCCTGCAGCCATAGCCCTGTGGCATCCGATCCCATCAGATTTCAGAAGCTAAGCAGAGTTCGGCCTGGTTAGTACCTGGATGGGAGACTGCCTGGGAACACCAGAAGCTGTAGGCTTGGGAGAAGGACCTGGCAACCCCCTCCCAAAAATCAATCTGCCATTGAAAACCCTATGAACAGCAGAGAAGCACTGATAATAGTGTTTCCTCTGTTGTACAGAGGGTCGCTATGAGTCAGATACCGACTCGAGGGCACCTAACAACATCCAAAATAAACTTTGTGTGTGTGTGTGTGTATGTGTATGTGTTGAACCCAGGGCCTCACACATGCTTTTTGCAAGCATTCTAGCACTGAGCTGCAAGCCCAGCCCCTTTTTTATTTTTCATTTTGTGTCAGGGACTCTCCAAGTTACGCAGGCTGCCTTTGGCTTCAAACCTGCAATCCTGACTCCACCTCCTGAGTCCCTGAGATTACAGGCATGTGTCACCAGGCCTGGCTGAACTTGATGTTTAAAGAAGTGATATTCCACCCTCTATACGATTTCTTTGAATCAAAATAATGCCACAGGAGTGGATATCTATAAGTAGCTGAGAGGATTTTTCTCTTCCCTTGCTTTTTATTATTTTTTTTTGCAGTAATTTCATTTTGCATCCTGGTACCTAGATTTCATTCATTGATTCCCCTGTTCTATGTAAAGATTGTTTTTATTAATGCACTTTTCAAGCCGAGACGCAGGCATTATCGCCTTCTCAATCACTGTACTAAGTGTTGAGATCTGAGCAGGCCAGCTGGAGCAGCTGTGTTTCCCCTTGGATCTCAAAACTGAAAACTTTCATCTCCTTTGCTGTCTCAGCTGCTGGTCTGAGGCTATGGCCTTCCCATAACTCAAACCAGTTTCAAAGCTGTGTAAGTAACCTCTTTGGAATGCTTTTGGAAAACCACAGAAAGGTTCTTTAAAAGTACACCACTTATATACTTTAAATGAATGTTTCCATTTTAAGGTAATAACAGCATAAAGTCAGGAGCCTGTGTATGATATTTAACTACATTATGAACATAATGTAGGCATGTGTCTATAGACAAATTTAAAAACTGAAAAGAAAAGAAACACTAGAGTCCTAAGTTAGTATCCTTAAAATGATCTCATACTTGTGGCATCTACGAATCAAAGAATATATTTTCAAAAACTGTATTTATGAAGTAACAGTTTCTTTAGGCTTACAGACGTTCTTTATATTAAGGATCATGTGAAAAGATGCCATAATTAAAAATGAAAATGGTATTGATTTTCTTAACAAGTCTGAAATCTAGGACTCAGAGGGAAATGTCTTAGAGAGAACTTTGTTTTACTCAGTGCATGGGAAGGATGAAATTCATGTACATTTCAATAACAATTGGTTATATCAAATTGTCAGTGAAATAAGACTTGATGGATGATTTATAGAATTAAAGATCATTTTAGTGAAATTTGACTTTTACCTCCAAGTCTGGACAAGAAGAAAAGCTTTTACTTTTTATATGTGACTTGCCTTCATGGAAGAAATTACCCCTGAAACCTCACTGGTCCTGACTATGTGGTGACTTAACTAAAAGAGGATTTTATGATGCAGTATTGTTTGTAATTACAAAAGAGATTACAAATTAGATTTTACATTTATATCTTTCTTACCATCTCCCTAGCATTTTGTGGCAAGAAGAAGCCTCATTCTAGGGCACTGGCAGAGGAAAAGAAATCTTTGGGGCTAGTTTAAGTGTCTATTGATGTTATGCAAAAATAAACCAGATTCCAATATTTCAGTCTTCCAGGGACCCACTTTACAAACCATCAAAGTAGGATACATTACAGAATATGGGAAAAATAACTCACATGCCTCAAGAATTCTGAGCACATTTTTTCTTTCTTTCTTTTTTTTTTTTTAATGATCTCCTGCCTGGATTTAAAAGTTTTGCTTTATAATCACTTGTATCACCTTATCTGGAAAGGCAGTTTAGGCCACAACTGCCTGTGCTACCAGGGGATTAAAACAGGTAGAAAAGCTATCACTTTCCCCTCTGGGGCTCCCCAGACATTATGGGCATTAGGCTAGGCTTCTACTGACCTGTTCTTGAACCTGTGCCATTCAAATGCAGCATTTGTTTGTGTAGTATTTTGAATGGCTGTTTTTTTTTGTTTTGTTTTGTTTTGTTTTTTTCTGCTAATGCTATATGTTTCTGGAAAGTATTTTCTGTGATTTTTTGCCTTTTCATTAGAAAATTGTGTGTGGGTATGTGTGTACAAAATGTGCACATTTCACACACGAAAGCATATATAAGACAACATAAATGTAAATACAAAACATAAATCTCCATTTAATAGAAGTCCATATTACCTATGAGCCAATGTGTAATTGATTTAGTTTTTATAGTAGCTACATTTGAAAGAAAAAGAAAAAGGTAAAATCAATGAATAGTGTGTTATTTAACTAAAAATCTGACCTTTAAGCCTGTGAAGGAATAGCCCATATAAAGATTCTTGATAATTAAATTATTAATTATTATTATCCACATTTTTTCTGCTAAGTATTCAAAATCTGTGAATTTTATTTGTACAACACATCTTAATTCAGAGTAGCCACATATAATTATTGGCCATCTTCCTACCCCAAATACACATGTATGCTAAAAAACTTACTTTCAAATAAATCTAAAAAATTCTAGCAAAATTTAATTTTGATCAATTTTTCCTGTAATCTCCTTAACTATAGCTTACATTTAACAAAATGATCTTTTATTTTTACAGATTATCTTAGCTGGAGGGCTATCTTCTCAAATAGCATTGATCCCCTAAAATAAGACACATGCTTATTTGCTGATACACTAAACCCTGTACCCTCCATTTTCCAAAGACTGCTTTGGAGGAATTTCAAGGTGTTACCCCTACCCAATTAGAAACTGGGTTTTTTAATTATTAAACCACTAGACCACACTTATTTCCATATTATACATGAAATTTATGCTTTCTTGATTTAATTAAAAAATTAATGGAAAAAATTGTATTTAAAACATTTAAATATTAGAACTTGACTTTAAATTTGTATTTTGTTAAACTTATATTGAGGAACAAGTGGATTTTCAGGTGAGGAGAAAGAGTGGGGAGGGCAATCTTGCCCAAGCACAAGGTTTCCCTGAACTCTCTAAATGATTTGCCCTTTGCTCATAAATCTTTTGCCATGGTCAACACAAAGGCTCATATTGATTTACCAGTGAACCATCCTGTCATCTCTGGAGTTGGGTCCTTTGACCTTTTATTTGTTCCTGTAAAATTATGGGGGATCTCAAACTTCTTTTCTAATAGGTCTCCAAACTTCAAAAGGCCACACAACTCTGTGGGAATATATTAAACACTTGGATAATCCAGAAAAAAAAAGGAGCATAAAAAAATAATTGCAGGCAGCTAAAGGTCAGAAAAGCACTTACTAAGTCCAAAACACAAACAAATTCTCCTAAGAGCGAAGGACTCAGGAGAAGGCCTGAGTTTACTTTAATGCTAAACTACATTCAGTTTGAGTTTCTAGGTAAAGCATGCCACATATGCATTTCTTTCTTAATAGCTTAGTGGGTGACAGAGTCAAATTTAAAATAGGACTACTTATGAGCAATATAAAGTGAGCACAAAGGGAGCAATTTAAATAAGGGTAACACATCTTAACAGAATGATCATGATTTATTTAAAAAATACCAATATTGGAATGAAGTAACTTTGATATAGTTAAAACAGTCTTCTTTGTGCATCCCAAATGCAGCTAAGCCCTACAGTTACTGATTTACAAACTGAACATAAGTTCAGTACCCCCAATCTTATTGAAGAAAATGTAGAATCAGTGTTTGTACTTTGTGTTTGTTTAACTTATTTTATATCCTTTCATTCAACTTACTCAGAGTTTATCTTACTACATAGACCTACACCTAGTAATTCCTCTATTACAAATATATTCTATTTCCTGCAAAGAGATTCTTCCTGAACTATAGTTTCTGGCCCTGCTTTTTAGTAAAGATTTCTCTGTAGAATAGAATGAAAGTTAGCTTTGCATTTTATGTTATATTATTGGTTCTCACATCATGACATGTCTCTTGTTAAACCTTTTGGAGAAATACATTATTATTGAAGTATACTTTCTCTAACACATATTCACCTATAGTTGTTTTTCCCAGGCGATGCTAAAATGCTGTTTTCTCTGCAAGTATAATTAATTGTATATGCAAAAGCTTTGGGGAAGTTGAATTATATAAAAAGAGCATAGTGAGGTATACTTGGTCAAGTATATCTTTAAAAAATTCACTTTTTCATAAAAGACTTTTGCTAAGATCTACAATACTGCTAGAAATTATTACATAAATTTAAATCTAGCATTGTTAAAAGTGAGTTTTACTTCCCTAAACAGTGAATGAATGAGGTAGTCATTTTGAGATCTGAAAACCAGAATATAATTTTTGAATTTTAAAATAGTCAAAACATAGTTTATTATTTTAAAAACTTCATAAAGATTATAGAT
The DNA here is from genome assembly GCA_007922755.1 of Pedetes capensis. Classification (NCBI taxonomy): domain Eukaryota; kingdom Metazoa; phylum Chordata; class Mammalia; order Rodentia; family Pedetidae; genus Pedetes; species Pedetes capensis. The sequence continues at coordinate 55,172 of VMDO01004937.1, read as the reverse complement.
TTTTATAAAGCTGTCCATGCCAATAGTTCTACAGAATAAACTCTTAAATGACTAGTTTTTTTAATCCTTCCTGAAATAATTGTAAGCATATCAAAGCAAATGCTTATTTATTGTACAAAGGGTAGCATGTAATGTATGCTGATATCAATTCATTAGAAATTTTCTCCTTTATTGTAGCTAGATAGTATTCAATTGTGTGAATAGAATATATTTTATCTGTTGTTGTTGTTTGGTGCCATCAAGTTGAGTACCACGCAAGCAACCCTATGTACAATAGAATGAAACACTACCCAACACTGTGTCATGCACAAGATCTTTTATATATTTGAGCCTATTGTTGCAGGCACTGTGTTTCCTCACATTTTAAGTCATGCCATATCAGCACACTGAGATCCCAAGGGCTTTACTCTATTCCCATTCTGCTATTCATAAGGTTTTCAATGGCTAATTATTTTGAGAGTGGGATGCCAGGTCCTTCTCTCTAGTCTGTCTTGATCTGGAAGCTCAGTTGAAACCTGTCCACCATGAATGGCCCTACTGGTATCTGAAATACTGGTGGCATCACAGCAACATGTAAGCTCCCATAGCATGACAAGCTGACAGACATGGGGATATTTTATCTTGCTCTTCCTTAATAAATATTCATGTGGTCTCTGGTCCCTTGAATATGGCAAACAGTGAATCACCCAGTATAAATGCCATTTTGTTAGTGTGCAAAATTATCAGCAGGTTAAATTCCTGGAGTTAAATCACTGGGTCAAAAATATAATTTTGTAATTTTGTTAGATATTGCCAAATTTTTATTTCTAACATTTATAGAAATTATTGTTCTACCATCAATAGAAGATAGTTTCCACTTTTTCAAGGCCTTCACCTATAACATAAAATAACAAAAAATTATTAAAGTTTTGCCTATCTTTTATATCAGTAAAGTTTCAGTTTGAGCTCTCCTTATTATGAGTCATGAGGAATATTACTTCATGAGTTTAGGTGCCATTTATGTTTGGATTATATGTGTGCACATGACTTGGTTATATACTCCTTCATATTTCTTTTGTTAGTCCTATATTTATTGATTTGTGTGAGTTCTTTGCATATTAGTGAAATTACCATAGGTATTGTAAATCTTTTCAGTTTGTCATTTGTCTTTTAATTTTGTTTATGGTGTTTTTGCAACACAAAAAATTGGGGTTTAAGTAATTGACTTTATTGATTTTTTTTTCTGTTATGGATGTGACTTTTGTGACATTGTTAGAAAGGCCTTCTCTACACCAAGGGCATAAATTAGTTAGCTCATCATTATTTCCACTCATTTGTCATCAAAAATCAGGTAATTGGGTTGAGTCAACTGTCAATAATTCTGAGTGTTGTAATTACTTTGCTGATTAATCATGGCCAGTATACTATACAGACCTTGTACTTGTTCTGATTGAATAATGGAGGACTTAGTTTATTTTCCCCAAGGGACCAGGCACAACACTTGACTAAACATGCTTCAAACCAAAAGGGCTCAACAATAAGAAACTGATTTCAAAGCCTGCTGGGAGATGAGTGAAGAGCAGGTTTCCCTTATGCCTTTATCCATGTTTCATATATGCTCTATTATTCCAGGGTTCAATATTGTTTAGTTTTACTCATGGTTTGTATGAGTATCCTAGACAAATTAAAGTTGACCATGTATTATTAGTGTGTATTATTCTAGTGAAAGGTAGCATTGCCTTACTGACATCATCAAAAAGCTACAATACATAATTCACTTTTGGCAATTTAGGCATTAGGATTAAAAGGCTTATTGTTGTGTTTGTATCAATATATGTAGAAATTGACTGTCTATATTTATTTGTGGTTTAATATTCATTTCAAGTAAGTGTTCTAATCATATTACTGTGAAGGGATTGAAGTTTGATAGTAATGATTCAATTACTGGCTGTGTAACCTTGAATAGCTAATAGGTATATGACCTTCAGCATATGTGACCTCATGCCTTGGTTTCCTCATCTTTAAAATGTGAGTAATAACAGTACTTATGAATTAAGACTTATTAAGCAATTAAAGTAATGCATGACACTTAATGAGGCTTCAGTAAACATTAGTGTTTTTTTTATATCATTATGCTATTACTGTTTTCCCAATTATGAAATCCAGATACAGATAATTTGGTAAGGGGTGAATATGAGCAGTAGACTAGATGTAATCTATGGATTATTTGTCCCATATGAAGGTACAATTTCAGGCATCACCAGATCACAGCTTTTTTTTTTTTAAACTCTGAGACCATATCTATTTCCTGTGGGTGATCAGGACAGCTGAACATCTAATCCATTCATTTTGGCCCTCATTGTGATTGAAACAGCTGAATCTATCATGTAATGTTTTGCTTTGATCATTAGGACAGCCACAATGAAAGCATTGGCCATGCTGCCTAAGGTCCATTTATTTTGGAAATAACTTTTGACAGGTAAGATATAGTCCCATATTGCCTTCCTGACATAGCATTGATATCTTGTGTGGCTTCTAGTAGCATATTCATCATTTGGCTAATCCACTTTTTGTTATCATTTGTTCTCTGTTATCTTAATAAATATAAGCAGATGATTCATGGGAGTGATTCATGCAGAACCATTTTAACTGCAGATGGCCTGAGAAGCAACAGAAGAAGTGGCATTTTGTGCTTTTGTTGCTGATGATTGTTATCTAAGGGATAGGGATAGTTCAAAGGAGAGCAAATTGATTTGATTCAGGGAAAGAAACAATTTCAAATGCTCACATAGTGAGCAGTCTAGAGTTTTCAATCTATCAAGATTTAGTTTGAATTGGATATGGTTAAAGTTTCTAGATCATAGTTTTCCTATGACGAACATCAATTTATTCCCAGGGGATTTATTAAAGTTGTAAAAGAGTCTGTTTCAGAAAAAAAAGTGTTAATTTGAAAATATTGTTTACCTTTTTCTATCCTCATAAATACTTAATTGATTAATTGAATGTTTTATTAATGTTAGCAACAAAATAACTGAAAAAAGAATATCTACTATAAACCAGCCCAAGTTTCTAGACTAAGGAAGGCCACCTGAAATATGTATATGTATATATTTATGTATGTATGTGGATATATATGACATGTAATATTTTAAAACTAACACATAGGATCAGGTGATCAAAATGTTAAGAATGAAGCTTTTGCTTTGAATATTGAATAATAGTGATAAAATGCAATAACTCTTAGCTTTTTATTCTTGAATGTCATCTAGAGAATTCAGCAACTCAGAAATAGTGCTTGGACAATGATTCTTAACTAGGAGTGAGCAAAGAGGATTACAACTGCAGAGGATCTCTCAGGACATCCTAATGAATGTTTGTTTGCTTATCAAATAAGGTCATAGTAAAGAATAGTGGAAAACATGGCACAAGACCATAGTAACCAACATTTAAAATCTAGCTTCACATAAAATACTTGGAAATGTCTATTTTGTGTAGCATGGACTGTTTTGAACTATTTTTGAACAAAGATGTATACCTAAGTGAAAGAATGGAAAATAGTGAGAGTCATGCAAGTAGTTGAATCAAATAATCCATAAAGAGGAGTTAGACAAGACGGTTGGGCATGTACTAATCCTTAAGTACACATAGAATGTGACCACTGTCATCATGATCTTTAATTATGATGAACAGCTTTTTATTTTTTGCAATGTTTTGCATGATTTCCGTTTATGGAATTGTTGAAAAGATGGCATAGAAGGGTTTACCAGTAATTTCTTATCTTGAAACATGCTTACCAAGCTGTACATCTTATTATATTAGCTGAATTTATGATCATAGTAGGCCTCTTTATATCTATAAATGTTTTCAGTGTATTAGAAATTCTGAAGTCACTTAGAATTTTAATATACTTTTGTTGTTGTTGTTTATTTCTGTACTGGGGAGTTGAACCCAGGTCCTCATGCATGCTTTCTGCAAGCACTCATCCACTGAGCTGTAAACCTAGGTCATTTTTCACTTTGTACTATGAGATAGGGTCTCAATAAATTATATGAACAGCCTCTGGCCTAGAACTTGTGATCCTCCTGCTCCTGCCTCACTAATTGCTGGGATTAAAGATATGTGCCACTGTGCTCAGCTTAATATATTTTTGTGTGTTTGTTTGTTTTTGAGACAGGTTCTTGTTCTATAGCATTGAACTCACAATCCTCCTGCCTTAGCTTCCTGAGTTCTGTAGTTATAGGCATGCAAACATCATGCTGGAATTGGATATGGAATTGTAATATAGTTTTAAAAGATAAAAGTAAAATGCTGAAAATTCTAAGATGTATTTACAAATTTGGGGATTTGTTTGAATATTAATAGATTAAGGAGATTTGTTATATTTATAATCACTAGTTATCTATTGTGCAACATGGCTTCTCCACATATCTCTGAGGTATTTGACGTTGATCTTTAATGATGTGTGTGTGTGTATGTTGCTTCATGTTGGTCCTTAATCCTTTTTTGTTTAATTTTATTCTTGTGTACTTTACAGGTGCTTTTTGGCTATAATAAATTATTTTTAGTGGATTTCTTTACAGATGGGATGAAGGAAAGAAAAATATTTTCCTCTTATTTTATACTTTATAAAGGGCTCTAGTCACATTTCATGCCTATTCTATGATACTGGTTTTGTTTCTTTGTATATATTACCAAATATTGTTTTGTTGTAACATTTTTGTTATTTCATTTGAATACTTTATTGTATATTACCATTGATTTTCAATTGATGATTTAGCTTGTCACATAGCTGATCATATCATCAGAAATGACAGTTTTGCTGTTTGTTACTCCACATCTACACTTGATGTATTTTTTTTCCTGTCTAATTGCATTGGATACCATGATCAGAATAACATAAAAAAGATAACTGTCTTTTCAGAAGTCAGTAATACTGTCTCATTGTTATGATGTTAGCTGTTCATTTATTCAATGGAAAATAATATTGAGCAATTATTTTTGCTTCTATCACTAGTAATATATTAAACAGATTATATACTCAACAAATGGGAGAATGACATGGCAGTCCACTCCCGAGGCAATCCCGAAACAATCAGCCTTTAAAAACCCTATGAGAGTCAGTCTGAGTCAGACATGACGCAATGGCACCTAACAACAACAATTACATATTCAACACAATTTCCATTGCTTGGTAGTGTTATCCAGGAAAACGGTTAGGCAGATTTTCAATGATTTTGGAATTTTAAATTATGCTTTTGTCTATTAGTTGAATAAAGCTGCCAATACTTTTTCTTTACTGAGGTTCTGTATTTATGTTAATGGGAGAAGAAACTGTTAATCCACTTCTGAAATAATCCTGGAACTATCTGCCTTTGAAAACCCTATGAACAGCAGAGAAGCACTAGAGTAGTGCTGGGCATTGCAAAATGTTGGCAAGTGTTTCGTTTATTGTATATAGAGTTGCTATGAGTCAGACCCAACTTGACAGCACCTAACAACAACAATCATTTATGTTAGGGGTCTGGGGTTTAGTTCAGTTGGTGCAGTGCTCCTCTTTACTTTCTGAGGCTCTGGGTTGGATCCTCAGCACTACAAAAAATGGGAGAATGACATAACAATGCAATGCAATCCTGAAAAAATCATCCATTGAAAATCCTATGGACAGCATAGAAGCACTGATATAGTGCTGAGCAGGGCACAGTGTCAGGGAGTGATTTGTTCTGCTGTACATAGGTCACTGTGAGTCAGACCAGACTCGATGGCAATGAACAACAACCACATTTATGTTAGGAACTGTAAGAAATAGCCAACGTTATAAACATATATAGCAATCATTCTTCTGTCTCCCTTATTCAATGTCCAGCTTTTACAACCATGTGACGTGACTAAAAATCTATGACATGAGTCAGGGGCACCTTCTTCTTCAATGTGACATCTTTACTTTTCAATACTTTAAAGAGATCTTTTACCACAGATTTTCCCAATGCAATGTGTCTTTTGATTTCTTGACAGCTGCCTCCACAGATCTTGATCGTAGAACCAAATAAAGCAAAATCTTGGACAACCTGAATCTTTTCTCCATTTATTGTGAAGTTGCATACTGACCCATTTGGAAGAATTTTTGTTTGTTGATATTGAGTTGCAATCCATACTGAAGGCTATGTTCTTAAAATCTTGATCAGTAACTGTTTCAAATCCTCTTCACTTTCAGCAAGCAGAGTTGTGTCATCTGCATCACGCAGGTTTTTAACGAGTCTTCCTCCAATCCTAATGCCACATTCTTCTTCATAAAGTCCAGCTTCTCAGATTATTTGCTCAGCATAGAAATTGAAGTAATGTGGCGAAAGGGTACAGCCCTGATGCACACCTTTCTCAACTTTAAACCAAACAACGTTTCCTTGGTCTTTTCGAACAATTGCCTCCTGGTCCAAGTACAGATTCCTCATGAGTACAATTAGGTGCTCTTGTATTCCCATTCTTTGCAGTGTTAGCCATAATTTGTTATGATATAAACAGTTAAATGCCTTTGCATAGTGTGTAAAACACAGACAGACACCTTTTTGGTATTCTCTGCTTTCAGCAGCAATGATGTCCTTGGTTCTCCCGCCTTTTCTGAATCCATCTTGATTTCCTGACAGTTTCCTGTCTATATACTACTGCAGGCACTTTTGAATGATCTTTAGTAGAATTTTGCTTGCATGTGATATTCATGATATTAATAATATGAATGACATAGTGACCTCTTTCTGTGTTGTTGTTCAGTGAATCATAACAGATACTTATGTACTTTCCTTTTATTTTCATATGAAAAATGATTTGAAAAGTTACTATATATGATCAAGGCAAGTTAAATTTGCTATTTTAAGATATTTCTATTTTATTTTCATAACAAAAAGAGTTTTGTTTATAACTCAATTTTATGGAAGAAGGAAAGAAAACCTTGGAGAAGTAGGCTGCTTTCCTTTTTTATCATGCCCAATTTACTCCCTAATACAACTCAATTTTTAATTTTAATTAAGAAGTCACTATTTTACTGCATTTTTGACTTAGCTCTAGGAAAAAAGTTGTTAGTTGTTAGATTATTCTTATCTGTCAGTCAATGAAATCTCTAGAGTATAATTTTCCACTGAAATTATTCAATATGACTGTTTTTCATGTTTTCTAAAGGAATTCCTAGATGATAAGATTCATAAAGGAGAAGGATAGCTCTGAAAGAGAGTGAAATTTCTGATATAATTAAAATACTAACATAAAGGCATTTCTGAATGTTTATTTACTCATATCTACCATGAAACATATTTTCTTGATTTTAACAGAACAGAAAAGATCAATTAGGCAACATTGTTCAATTATGTATTTTATATTTTGATTTTACTAGAATTCCACTTCACTAATTTCTAGATAACAGCTGGGATTTTGCTCAGTTGGTAGTGTTGCTCTGTGCCCTCTGAGGCCCTGGGTTTGATCCCCTGCCCAGCAAAAATGGGAGATGGACATGGCAGCCCACTATCAAAGAAATCCCCAAAATATTCAGCCATTGAAAACTGTATGAGGGTCAATATGAGTTGGAACTAACTCAACAGCACCAAACAATAGCAGCAAGAATTGTCTCAATAATAAATTTGGTCTGACCCAATTGGAATGATTCCATTCCATACAAAAAGTAGGAAAGTAACTTAAAATTTTCTTTTGAGTGCTTAAAAGTATTAAGACACCATATGGAAAATATCATTGCTAAGATTATAATTAATTTGACTTTTGTTTTTCTAAGATAGAAATAATTTTAGTTAAAACACAAATATATGACTGTGGCTTTGAAAATGTTTAATTTGTCTGTCTTACTACATTGATATATAGAGGATTAATACAGCAGTTAGAAATTCAATGAAATAATGTTTTTCTCAGTTGCTTAAATGTGAGAGATTATGATTTGTAAGTTCATAGAATTTCTTTGACATATTGTCTGCATAAAACTAGGAATATATCATTCCCTGATAGGATTTTTAACTAGAAATTATTGTTTTGTAACACAACCTTAAGCACTCCCTATAGGAAATTCAGCAGACAGTATTGTAATGTGAAAAATAGAGGCACCCGTGTCATAGCAATGTCTTGGTTCTTTTGATTTGGGGGTATTTATAATGTTGCTTATAAGCCTATGGCACCGAATCGCTATCTTTTAAGAGATGTCATGTTCATATGTCCTGTCTGCCAAGTGATAAATCTCATCTCTGAGTGCTTTTCTGTGTCTTTACTAGCAAATGCTTATCTTAGTGTTTTCTTGAGGTAATTTACTTTTGTATTGATTGCCCATTGTTCCATCCAGAAGGCAAAATGAGGCAACATTTGAGAATATTATGAAATACATAATTTGTGATGACATTACTCATAGGAAAAGATATTTCAATTTCTTGAAATCTGTGGCTTCAGAACATGATGCTAATGTAACCTTCTGTTCTATGAGTAGTGAAAAAAGCTAGCTGAAAAAATGTATGGTTAATATAAAGTAGGCAATGATTCGTCTGTTGATTTCATTTTGTTACAATAGGACATCTGAAAAGGGAAAATCTCACCAGTAAAACAAATTTAATGAAATATTTTTATGGTTTAGTCGGGAACAAGAACTTTATTCTAGACTTTTAAGTATCATGTTATCATATACATAAAGTTTACATTTTAGAGAAAATATGTATTTTCATAATTAAAATGAAAGAAGGATAATGTATCCTATACTAACAGTTCATGACATAATTGATGATAATATTTTGGATATATGATTCTTTTTTTTTTTTTTTCGGTACTAGGGGGTTGAACCCAGGGCTTCGGACTTGTATGCTATGAAAGTGCTGGACCATTGAGCTGCACCCCCAACCCCTTTTTTTTTTTTCTTCACTTTTTGAGACAGGGCCTCCCTAAGTTACACAGACTTCCTCTGGTCTCGAACTTGCGATCCTCCTGGCTCCGCCTCTGAAGACGCTGGGATTACAGGCGTGCACCACCACGCCCAGCTGATGATTCTTAATTTAAAAATTTTCATGACTTGCTTTTGAATGTCAAGCGCAACATTGGTTTCCATTTTTTTTTCTTTCTCTTTTTTTCTCTTTCTTAGTTTAAACTTCAGTTGAAAATCAGACCATTCCCCAAGGTTACTTCAGTTTGATCTTTCATGACTAGGCCTTCAAGGGCAGATAAGGAAGATTGTGAGCAGATTTAGTAATAGTTGTTCTTAAAAAACTGGATTATACTTTTCCAAGAAATTATCTTGTCCCCATATTAGTAATAGTTTTGATAAGTATAAAGCTTAAATATCTAAATGATGAAATGAATACCCAGTAGTGATTATGGTATTACTGTGGAGGTGTTGGAAATGTATTTCTAATGACCAAAGATGAGAAACTCACCATATTGTTGTACCTTTTATTATATCCTGTTGCCTACTCTATTGCTTTCACATGCTACTCACTTGGCCTTCACTCAAATTATTCTTTCTTTTGCCTACTCAAACCCTCTCTTCTTAAATTTTTCTATAAATGCACTCAAAAATAATTTCCTCAATAATAATATATATCCCTGGATCCTGTAACTCCTCTCTTCCTGCTCCTTTTTAAAAATCTCTGCTTTTATTAAGACTTTTTTCAAAGTTTTGTCTACAAAATTACTTCTAGTTATTAACCTCTCATTCTCTGTTAAACTGTGACAATTCAGTTTTAATACCATTGATCAATTGTAACTCTTCTTAATTAGTTCACTGATGTCCTATTTATATAATCCCTGCAGCCTTACTACTGTGGAGTCCTATCCCATCAGATTTCAGAAGCTAAGCAGGGTCAGGACTGGTTAGTACTTGGATGGGAGACTGCCTGGGAACACCAGGTGCTGTAGGCTTGGGAGAAAGACCCAGCAGCCCATTCTCAAAAAACAGTCTGCCATTGAAAATGCCATGAATATCAGAGAAGCACTGACAATAGTGTTTCACCTATTGCACATAGGCTCACTATGAGTTGGACAGAAACTTGATGGCAACCAACAGCAACAACAATTTATATTATATAAGCAATAATTGTTCAGTTCCAATTTTACTGGACCAATATTGATCTTCCGTAATATTATTTCTTTAATGTTTTGAAATTTTATCCTTTTTTATAAGCTTACTCTGCCTCCTCTTTGTTTACCTCAGAATTAGTTTGTTTGGCAACGTTCTGAATGCAGTCTTTTGTTTTGTGGTTATCATTTTTTAAATTTGATTTTTTTTCCTCTGTATACTCTTCTTGGTTCTATTTATTCAGGTCATAATGTTAAATATGCAATGCTAATTTCCCAATTTCTTTCTTTCCTTGGATCTTTTTATGTAATTTCAGAATTTCTGCACCCAACTGGGTATTGGTCCTCTCCACCTTTATTTTTACTTGTTGTTAGGTGCTATCGAATCATATCCAACTCATAGCAACCCTCCTAGGGTTTTCAATGGCTGATTGTTTTGGGATTGCGCTGGGAGTGGATTGCCATGCCCTTCTCCCATTTTTGCGATATTGGGAATTGAACCCTGGGCCTCAGAGACTGCAAAGCAGTGCTCTACCAACTGAGCTAAATCCCAGCCAGAAATTTGCTAGAAGGATAAAATCATAGGTGGCATCCATTAAACATTTATTATATGGTGTAGTCCCTACTAAGTACTTTACTACTTTTATTCTATTCAACAGTCCTAAGACAATAACCCAAACTGAATTCATCTGTACAATCTAACTTCTTTTTCCTTCAATACTTTGCATAAAATCAATTGTTACTGCAATGAAATCTTTGCTCAAATAAGCTAAATAACTGGGAATAATCGTTGACCTCTCCCCTACTTTACTCCTATCCTAATCTCCACATCTGCTTGCATATTAAACATTGCTTAATTTGTGAAGTGGGGCTGGGGTTTAGCTCAGTTGGTAGTGTGCTTCTCTGCCCTCTCTGAGTCCCTGAGATCCATCCCCAGCACCGCAAAAATGGGAGAAGGCCATGGCAGCCCACTCCTAGAAACAATCCCCAAACAATCAGCCATTAAAGCCCTATGTGAGTTGGTATGTGTTGGACCCTACTTGATGGCACCTGTCAACAACAACAATTTATGGAGTAATTTTATGAATAATTTTTATGCTTTTCTTAATCCTTTTTTTCATTGCCCTACCTTGAGCACATGGGCTGGGATTTAGCTTAATTGGTAGAGTGGTGCTCTGTAGTCGCTGAGGTCCCAAGTTTGATTCCCAGCACCCCCAAAACAGAAGAAGGACATGGCAATCCACTCCTGAGGCAATCCCGAAACAACCAGCCATTGAAAACCCTGTAAGGGTCACTATGAGTCTGACACGACTCCAGGGCACCTAACAACAACAACAACAACCTTGAGCCCATGATCTCTCACCTAGACTATTGTAACAGTGCCTTAACTCATATTCTTTGAAATCAGTCCTGGGGTGTCCACTGTAGTTTGTCTGGAAAGGAAATATAACTGCATCATTTACTTACTTAAATATTTGGTTTCTAATTACTGATAGGATAAAGTCCAAGATCCTTAATGTGAGAAGACTCTCCCTTGCCTTGACCCACCAGATCAGTGGATTCCTCTCTAGTCACCCCTTACCTCCTACTTAAACTGTATTAAAACTGAGCTCTGTTTGTGTGTCCCTGAATACGTTACCTTATTCCCTGCTCTGGCTTTTCCATGAATTATACTCTATATGTGGAGTGTCACCTGCCACCTTGTATTATTTATTTATTTATTTATTTTGGGTTGTTTGAAACAGGGTTTTGCTATGTGGCAAAGTCCGGCTTGGAGCTCACTGTGTAGCCCAGGCTGGCCTCCAACATACAAAAATCCTCCTGCCTTAGCCTCTCCAAGTGCTGGAATTGCAGGTATTTGGCACCATACTCAGCTTGTATTCCTCTTTTTTTTTTCTTTACAATTATCCTGAAGAAATATTTCTTCCAAGGTGTTTTCACTTCCTGCCTTCCCTGTTCACCTTAATAGCTGCAACATCACTCATCTCTGTTTCAAGAATTCTAAAAAAAAGAAAAGAAAAGAAAAGAAAAAAAAAGTCCTGACTTGCTACCCAGTTTTGTGAGGGAGACAGAAACTTTGTCCTACTTGTCTTTGTGTACTTCAATTTTAGCACAATGTTAAAATTTATTTCAAGCTGAACTATTTTTTGAATAAGAGCATGAATGAAACAATGAGTGAATAATTTATCCTCAAGCGTCACTATTTAGCAGTGAGTGGCACATATCAAGTAGTTCATGAGGCTCATCCTGTTCTGAGTAATGGTCATATAGGAGTAAGATAAATTGAGGTCTCCAGTGCTCAGTAATTTTGGTTGAGACCTGCTTTAAAGGGGAGCATATGCACCTGCGTAAATATCTGTGTTTACACAAAAGAACAAAGGATGACCCAAATAAAATATTTTGAGTTTACAAAGGCAAAAGACTGTGGAGAAAGATTAATAAGTGGGATTAGAAATTTATAATATATTTAACATTAAATTATCATCTGTAAACTATTGAATTATAATTGAGCTGTAATCTATGAACTATTTCAAATGAATAGAAATTTGAATTAGGGTCAATGAGTGCTTTTATTCCTTTTCTTTTTAAAATCTAAAATGGTTTCACAGGTAAAAAATTGGCGTAATTAACCCCCATGTATCCACTACTAATTGCCTGCAGCTGTAGCCCTGTAGCATCCGATCCTGTCAGATCTTGGAAGCTAAGCAGGGTCAGGCCTGGTTAGTACCTGGATAGGATACCGCCTGGGAACACCAGAAGCTGTAGGCTTGGGAGAAGGACCTAGCAACCCCTCCCAAAAATCAATCTGCCATTGAAAACCCTGTGAACAGCAGAGAAGCACTGACAATAGTGTTTCCCCTGTTGTACAGAGGGTCGCTATGAGTTGGATACCGACTCGACGGCACCTAACAACAACAACAACATCCACTACTAAGCTTTAACAATTGCCAGTATTTTACCTAGGTTGTTTTACTTACTGTTTCTTTTACCTAGCCACTTTTTCCTAAACTACTCACTTTTAGTGAATGGATTTGAATGGTTAGTCATGTGCATAATACTGCCTCACAGTATGATGGGTAGCATAATAAATCGTTATATACTGTGCACGATTGAACTTCTATGCTATTTATTTTAATAGTTACTTAACAAATACAATAGGAAATATTGGGAAATAGAATAATGGAGATAAAATCTTTTAATATCTTTTTGACACTCAATTTACATTAAAATATGTAGCAAAAAGAAACAAACTATTTACTTTAATTGGATCTGATATGTCCCCCAAAGACTAACATGTTAAAGGGTTGGTCTTTCTGTTGACACTATTGGAAGCTGATGGAAACCTTTAAGAGTTATAGCCTACTGGGTGTTATTAGATCATTAGATGTAGTAGGGGATTCCGTGCCTTTGACAGAGATTGTAGGAAGCTGGTCTCTTCCTCCTTTTCTTTTTGCTTCCGGTCATGATCTAGCTTTGTTCTACCATGTCCTCTCTGCTATGATATGCCCCCTTGTCATAGGCTCAAAGCAACAGGACCAGTGAATTAGGGGCTAAACATCTGAAACTATCAGCCAAAATAAATTATAGCTTGATCATCTCAAGTATATGTTATAATAACAGAAAGCTAACACACTATTATTTGTTGTTGTTGTTAGGTGCCATTGAGTACTTATCCGATTCATAGTGACCCTATGTATAATAGGTGAAACACTGTTGTCAGTGCTTCTCTGCTATTCATAGGGTTTTCAATGGCAGATTGATTTTTTTGGGGGGAGTGGGTTGCTAGATCCTTCTCCCAAGCCTACAGTATCTGGTGTTCCCAAGTGGTATCCCACTCAAGTACTAACCACCTTAGCTTCTGAGATCTGATGGGATAGGATGCCACAGGGCTACAGGTGCACTCACGCTATCATTTAGAGGGTGTTTTTATTCAAGTTTCTTTATATTTTTATGGAAGAACTTTTAAGATAGTTTTTAAGGCAGGCCAGCTTTGTTCTGTGAGTTAGTGAATCTGTAGAAGTAATTACTTCTTTTAGAATCAGATTTTCTTATGTGTTGAAAATCACTTAGTCAATGAATGTAGCTTTACTGTTAGTACCCAGGGCTACCAAAGCAAGAGTTGGGAGATGGGTGGTTCATAACATTTTGAATCTATTGGTAGATTTATACTTTGAAATTTTCTGGCAGAAATTCATGAGAACTAAGTTTTATTCCTTTTGTCTCATGTAATTAACAGAATAACCTAAGAAGTCATTCCATTTGGGCTTCTGTTTTTGATCTGAAATTATGGATTATGATCTCCAAGGATTCCTTTAGCATTGTAATGTGAAACACATATCTGTGTTCAGATGATGAAGTAATATGGTCAGCAACATCATCAGGGTCAGTAATGATGGCAGCATTTAGAAATAAGTCTTCGTTAATGGTAGTGGACCTTTGTTCTGTTATAATCTGATGCTGAAAAATGTAGGCTTAAACTAACAATTTAACAAGAACCAAGAGGCAGATATATAGAAAGAAAAACAAAACTACATATCCAATCTGTTTCTAGCCACCATGGATGGATTTTTTTCTCCATACTTTCAATGGAAACAGCATGATAATTAAAGAACTCCATACTTGGATTTGAGTCACTTTGCATTTATACAGCCATGCCATGCCTATGTAAATTGAATGGTACAATTTTGTAAGATTTGTAAGATACTTGTAAGTTGATATTTATTGGTCCTAATTTCTTTTAAAGCTCCAAAAAGGACAGTCTTTGGACAGTCCTATAATAACTACTATTTCTATATTTCAGTCATGAAACATGCTTATATAACCTAGCCCTTACTTATACATCAGAACAAATCATATAAGAAGCTTCTAAATAGGATCCCTGCTAAGGGGGAGTTAGAACTCTTCTTATCTACAACCCTCTTCTTATCTCAAGAGGGAGCTTTATGGTCTTTTCAAGAGTGAAAACAAGCACAAATCTTATAAGGGCCACCAAAGGGAAAACACAAGAGGCAAAAACCATTAGCTCTTGATGACATGGCCATATTCATGTTATCACTGTTCTCTCTTATGTTTTGTGGGAGGGAAGGAGTATGTAAACACTGTTGAGCTCTTATTATGTACTACACAGATGTTTTGAGGACAAAATGGTGTAAGATCAAGGTAACAGAGTTCATCTTGTGCTGTCCACTTATATTGTGGATGATGCTAGTAGATGATAAAAAAAGCTAATGAAACAGAAGAAGTGTATCACTAATCTGTTTTTCTAGATATGTTAGAATTACATTTGCTTCTTGTAAATGACAAAGTATTATCTTGAATGTAATTCTTAAATAAAGTAGAAAAACACATTTTTTTCCCTTCTTCAAGCATCTGTCAAGGACCAACTCTATTTTAGACACTGCTGTAGTTTTAAAGAGAATTAGACAAAGTAATTACAAATGTTTATCCTGCATTATCAAATGAATAATTTTGTAGATGGAAGCTACATATTACATTTTCATTACATTAAAAACACTAGAATATTAATGTCTTTCCCAAGGGGCAATCCCTTATATTTCACCTGGTTGCAAAACCCTGTGATTTTGTTATTGAACTTTGCTTAATGCTACTCTGTGATCAGCGAAGTGGTTTCCTGAGAAACATTCCATATTATTTTCATCATAAGCATTTATTGTGGAAATATCCAAAGGTTCTTTTTCTATAGTTGTATAGTTAGGAAACTGGCAAATTTCTTGAATTATTTTAGATAATATTTGTATACTTGACTTAATATAATCTTGGATCAAGAACTTTTCTCACTAGGAAACCACCTATTATGGAGGAAAACTTTCTAAGATTTCTGACATGGTTCTTAGCCTAACAAGCTGTTTGACCTTTGTCAAGGCCAACAGTTTGCTTATCTGGAATATGAGGAGCATAGGTTAGAAATATTTTGAGATCTTTAAAGTTACAACGCTCTGAGAATTTTACATACCCAACTGATCAAATTCACAAGGTAGTACACTATGGGACTTAAAAGAAAAAAAATTTTCTTCATTATTAAATCCATACACTTATCTTTTTTTCCATTTGCATGATGGAACCATTTGTTTTAGGGTTAGTATGGTAGCATGAAGCTTGTCTGCCAGGAAATTATTGTTCATATGCTTGGATACATGCAACATTTTCTTAGGTCATTAAGCACACATTTTGAATGCAGCCTACAATAATAAATTAATGTATTCTAGCAGTGCAATCTGTTCCACTGACCACCTTTTGCCCTACTGGAAATTCTCTGGAGCTTATTTAAAAATTGGCCTTTTAGACAAGATAAAACTACAGTCTGGAAGACTAAATATGCATAGTATAGAACTAAAAAATGCAGCATCAGTGAAAATCAACTTGCAGAAAATGAATTGAATGCTGAGAAAATAAGTAAAATTAATATTGTAGTCAGTTTTTTTTCTTTTTCTACTGTATAAACTAATGTTCCTTCCAGCTTTCCATAAAAAACTTTCTCTGATTCTACAAAGCAAAATAACCTGGATATAGAGTTTGAGCTTAACTTAAAACTTTGGAGAGTTGTACATCAAAATCTTAATAGTGTTCTATTTTATTACTTTTTCCCAAGTTGACTCTTTTAATACTATTAATATTGTGTGTCCACTTAAGTATGCTCAACCCCCCAAACAGTCAAACTCCAGTGTAGTTGCTGTGAGGTTTTTTTTTTTTTTTTTGGAGGGGGCAGGAGGGATTAGATTAACATTTAAATGAATAGATTTAGAGTAAAACAAATTACTCTCCATAATATAAATGAGTTTCATCCAATCAGTTGAAGGTCTTGAAAGACTGAAGTCCCTCTAGGAAGAGAGACTTATGCCTTCAGATGGTCTTGAGATATGAATTGCAGTTTTAGCTTTTCCTGGGGTCTCCAGGCTGCTAGCCTACCCTACTGATTATACAGTTGAGAGTCTTCAGCTATCACATGAGCCAGTTCCTTAAAATGAATCTTTCTCTGTCTTTGTCTGTCTCTTTTTGTCACTATGTCCCTTTCTGTGTCTGTGTTTCTGTCTCTTAATACACACACACACACACACACACACACACACACACACACACTCTTCTTTTTTCTCTGATGGACCCTGATATATACCAGAAAGATGTGATTCCACAAGTTAATATTATGAAGTAGTCACCCTCCATATCCACAGGTACTGTATCCATGCATTCAACCAACTTTGGTTGGATGATATTTGGGAGAAAAGTTGTATCTGTAGTAAGCATGTACAGTCGTTATATTTTAATCTTCAGTCCCTCAACAATCCACTATAACAACTATTTGCATAGCATTTACATTGTATTAGGTATCGCAAGTAATCTAGAGATGATTCAAAATATTTTGGAAGATGTATGTAGGTTATATGCAAAAACATGTCATTTTATATAAGGGATTGGAACATCCTGGATTTTGGTATTTGCTAGTGTCCTAGAATAAACCTCCTGTAGATATCACAGGGTGACTGTATTAGAAAAACCACTGACACTCATCTATTGTATGAACTGAAGTTAGTTTCTTGAAATTCTGGGGTTCAGATTTTTTATTTATTAATTCAGGAAAATGAAATACATTTGTCATTTAAGGCTTTTCCATTGTAAGTAGCAAAATACTATGGTGTAGCCCAATAGACAACCATATATATATATATATATATATATATATATATTCAGCAAAAATTTTAATAATAGATTTACATATAGAGATAAGAATTGCCATTCAAAGAAGACTAAAACTTAAGTATAATTTCTAATTTTATCTTATTATTTAAACATAGTATTTGGCATGATTTTCTCACAATTTTATAAATGTTTTATTTGTGTTCCATTGAACTTTTCAGTTGAAATTAAATTAATTTTTACCCACCCAAGGTAACATTTATAATCATATTTGAGGATTATGCGTATTATTAGTATCTGAATTTAATTGTTCATTTCCTCTTAAAGTATGTATACATACACATATTCACAATCATATGTTAAAATATCCAGAGAAACATCAATGTCTGGCAAAACATGTCAACTACTAAATTTAAAATGTCACCTGCCATGCTATGTCACCAGTTACTTTAGCTGAGGTCAGAAAGTGTGAAATCATGAAGCAAAGAATCCTGTGAGGGAGTCAGTATATGATGTACAGATGTGCAAGTTGTATGAGAGATAAATGTATTAACATCGATGACTATGGTGAACTGCTGTGTTTGAAACCAGGGCTAGGGAACTAGATACTACATATATGTATCCCTTTAATTTCTCCACAGAAAAACTTGATGCAATGCAATGGAACATTTCATTGTCCAAAAAGCATAGGTTTCCAATAGCCTCTATAGTCAATTTCAGTTCCTACATTTATTCCGATGGGGTCATTGTTGAAGGAAGGACTCCTTATAATACCATCTCTCTCCTTGTGCACTATGTACATTTATGGCTCTCTGATCTCTAACAACCTCAAGCCTTTCCCCACATGTTATAATGTACAAAGAATTGCCCTTCCTCAGCAACTATTAATTTTAGTCCAAAAGCATGCTACATTATGACTTCAAAATGAGGCAAATTACAGAGTTAAAACCATTTTTGAGAAAGATGATTCTGTAATGATTCAACAAATGAGTTCACTTAAGCAATAATGTGCTAGTACATACCAATTATTCTACCGAATATAATGTGCATCATACACTCATTGCAGGATGAAATTAAAGGGATAATGCTCAAAAACTAGCTAGTCTTTTCAGAATCTGTTATTGAGGCAGAGATCTCTTACTGAAGACAATGTATTTCTGAAAAATTTAATTTGGCTCCAACAGCTTCCTTAATGAATTACAGCTGGTTTTGGACATATCAGGAAGAACAGAAAATGTTATAGCTCTGTGGCTGTACTGCAAACATGGAAATGGGTATGCTGATTCAGTGATTTTTGGATATCTGAGATGGTCGGCATTACTATTTGAATGGATTCTTCTAATAGGAACTGCTCCAAAGTGATCTTTGTGGATAATTCCAGTCTTTCAAAGTCTTAGCAGGAGTCATCATTCCTTTTATTTAATAAAAGTCCTTGGGACGTGACAGATTTAATTAAGGCACTGAGATTGAGCAGTATCAGCACATTTTATATGAGATGATTGTCCCAGAGAGAGTATCACTTTTGTAGTTGATTTCCAAATTGGATTTACATGAAGCTACGGTCTCTTGAATTTGAAACAGAGCTGCCATGTAAGTAATACATTTTGTCAGGTAGGGACTCTGTTAAACTTCTTACGTGAAGAATGACACCTTTTGGGGTCCATGTACCCAGTCTCTCTCTTCCTGACAGTATGATTTAAGGGATGGAAGAAATCAACAGTATAATGTGCTTTGTTTCTCTCCTTGCTTTCTAGAAAACTACTCACCTGAACTTTTATTAACAGTGTCTCTTTCATAAAAAAACACATTTGGCTCTTTCAGAATAGGCTTCTTTTGAGGCTGGGGCATTTCTAACTCCTCTCCTCAGGAGGAATTTGTTCAAATTGTCATCAGCTATCCTGTTTTACATGTTTTGCTTCAGGATGCTTCAGTTCCTTTTTGAGTTCAGCTATTCTTAATCAGGGATCATTTGATGAATAATAGCATCTGGCTGGAGACCATTTTGCTACAAAGCATATTTTCTGCTGACACTAAACTGGCTTGGCTTTCTTTGCATGTAAGCCTGTCCTTCCTACTAGGCTAGCCATTTTTAAGTTATTGAAATGCCTCTGTAAGTGTGAATGAAAATTATGTGAATCAATATTTTTAAACTATATAGTGTATAACTGTTTTCCAAAACAATTAGTTGTACCTAACTCATTCAGTAAACATTTGAAGAAATTCACATCTTATTACAATGACAATCTTAAGTGGGGTTTAATTGGATTTTATGTTAAAAAGTTATTTGGAGAAAAACATTTTAAGAGAGGGTGGTGAAAAAGTGGGAGGGAGAATTTAGGTGAAAGAAATAGCTTTGTGAAGGAAAAAAAAGACTCATTTCCGAGGTTGAACATAAGTATTAGGCAATAGGAGAAGCAGCAGATACACAGAGGAGAAATGACAGATTAGGAAATTTAAACAAATTACCTAATAAAATAATACTAATAACTGGTATTGCTAAACCTGTGTGTGGATATTATGTAATTTGCCTAATTTAGACTCTCTTAGTGCTTCCAAAAATATGAGGTCTTATGATCCCTATTAAGTGGATGAAGAGAGAGTTCTTTCCTCCCACCTCCAGTACTGGGGGTTGAATTCAGGACATGGCCCATGCTAGGCAAGGGCTCTGCCCCTGAGCCACATCTCCAACCCATTTTTAATTTTTTTGTTTTGATAAAGGGTCTTGCTACATTGTTCCAGCTGGCTTTGGCCTCGAATGTGCAATTCTCCTATCTCAGCCTCCTGGAGGCTGGGATTACAGGTTTGTGCCACAGAACCTGGATTTTTTTAGAGTTTAAATAATTTGTTCAAAGTCATTCTTTTACAGAGCTAAAGAGGCCTTGACTTTAGGTTTGTTTAATTCCAAAACTTACTTTTTATAACTTCTGTGATCCCCTGACTTCTGTTATGTCTTGACTTCCAGCATTGTATGTTCTAGTTCCAAATAGTCTTAAGCCAATATGTGCCATTTAGCATTACAAATATATGTTGTTCAATCATCTTAAGTGAATTAATTCAGTCTGAAAAAGAGAAATACCATATGTTCTCACTCATTTGGGAGCTAAATATAAATTAAAGGAAGAAAAAAATATGTATATGTAGATATATGAAAAAGAACAATCATATTTATCTAAGAAGGGAAAATATAAGTAGAGAGAAGTGGGAGGAGGTCAGTGGGTGGGAGTGGAGGTTGGGGAAAGGGGAAGGAGAGGAAATGATGTAGAAGGATAAAGGGGGAGAGGAAAATTGCAAAATATATGGTGCAGTTATATGAATACATGGGAAAAAGAGGGGAAAGGGAAAAATCAATGAGATATAAACGACAAACAAACAAATATATATTGTACAAAAGAGTTTTATAATCAACTTTGATTGCTGAAAACATCACAAAAATGAATTCTAACTAGATTTTATGATGACTATTTAATAATATACAGTAAAAGTCATCTCAAGAAAAATGTAATCATTTATACAGAATGGAAGATGAAGAGCATTTATAATATGTATCTCTTGTCACAGATGGATACATTCCTTACCACTGACCAATATGAAAATTTGGAAACTGTCATTGTCTTTATTGATTTTTTAAAAAATTCAACAAACTTCTTTATTTTCTATGTTCTCACAATAGGCTAGACACTGTTCTAGGAATAACAAACCAAAGCCAAATAATTTCCAGTTCATGCTCTTGAAAATCTAGTGTAATACAGCCTCACAGTATTTAGCAAATCATTTCTTTGATTAATGTCAAATAAAATAACTAAAGATCTTGCATGTGTATACACATGCAAACTGTGACAAAGTTTATGAGGGAAAAGGTATTGTCTGAGAGAGAATACAGGTATTTACTTTAAACTTGATATTCAGGGAAAAAATTCTCTAAGGAGGTGACAAATATTTGGGGCAAGAAGGATGAGCATGGTATAGGCAAGTGAATAGCTACAGAAAATAATGTGCTTGGTAGGTGTTTAAAACTCTTGATACAAGAAAGAACATGCATGTTCAAAGACCGTGGGGAAAGTGTTTTGACCTAAGACTGAGAATGGGACAGGGCCAGATCTCAGATATTTATGTAGTCAGTGATCTTTTGCAGGCTTATACTGTCCAGATGATAATTTACAGAAGCAAGTCTTTCTGCCATGTAATTACCTATGATCTTTACAGTTTGTTAATGAACTCCTAGAGTTTGCCTGTTCGATTTGAGTTATTTGAGAAGCATGCTGAGTTAGTGTTCTCTCTATTCCTTGTTTTTCTCGTAGACATTAGACTTGTTACCAAAAATAGGATAAGTTACCTTAAACTTGTAGTTGCTTTATATATGTTATAAATATTTGCCTCTCCAATAAGAAATCACCAAACTATCTCATTTTCTATGTTTACCGTGACTGGCTAGCATTCAAAGAAATGAGGCGCAAAAGCATTACAAAGACAACTGGGAAAATGTAGTAACGAGCATCCTGACAGCTGAAAATGCATCAGGAAAAGTATCATTTTAAATCATTGTAATTATTTTCAAAGTTTCCCCCTAACAAAAGGCTGGATCTTCACTACTGAATACATGTCAAAAGTAGCTTGATTAAAAACAGCAGTATTTCATTTTTGCCATTAGAATAAAAAGACTGAATTGTTACTGAAAATCCATGTAGTGCAGAACTCTGGAATTTGTGGTGAAAGGACATTGACAAAGAACAGAACATTTGGACTCGTGTTTCATGAAATAATTTGTGTGACAGAATAGGAAGGCAGTCTGAGGGAAAATTGACATAATTTTTTCCTAGGACTGGGAAAGGCCAGATAAATATGTCACTGTTAACAAACGCGCTATTGTGCATGAACAAAGTATATTCTACTAAGTTTGTAAATATTAATTATCAATCATTGGAATATACTTGCAAGTTTTGTAGAATATAAACAAAACTCTCCTTTTGTTACTTTCCCATTCTGATTTTGGGTAGACATTATGTTGGGCCAGAATGAGATAAAGAGAAATAATGTTTGACTCGTAGAAATACTGATTCTTCAGGGAAAAACATACATTGTGATATGTACTATGGAATATATAATAAGTATACTGCACATTTTCCTTGTGTAGTACCTAAAATCTCGCTGCTTTCAGTTTAGAGAGTCCAGATGGAATTTCACTGCCACATTATGGAACCACAGAAGTTTATTCCCTAGTCTGTAGAGTGTTCAGGGACTGTTCCTCCTTTCTTTATATCTTTGTCTCTCTAAGAATTCCTAAGGTAAATACTGGGTACAGAAAGTACTTAGAAGACATATCATTCTTTCAGGGCAACTGGCTCTAGCACCCAAACCAGGAATAAGGAAACAGAACCTGTAGACTTTTCTCCTTGTGCAGATTAAGGATGCTGTAGCTGATGCTTTTACTGCACCACTCACTTCCCCTTGATATTCCTGCTGCTGCACAAACCCAGGGCTTCCTTCTACAAATACCTATGACCCTTTCTGTGACCCTGTACTTATACTCTACATAAAGATAGCCTGAAATTGCTGGTAATTGCCATTCCCAAAAGTAGCCCACAAGCAGCCAGGGGTGGGTGTGTGTGTGTGTGTGTGTGTGTGTGTGTGTGCGTGCGTGCCAGATTTTATGTGTAATTATATTTTAGTGTCCTCTCATCTCAGATGGGACAACTCTAAAGGGTGTTCCGTACAGTGTCCTGGAGGGCTGAGGTGGGACTGACCCATTGTCTGCTGTGATAATCTGAGTGCTCTTGAGTATACTCTGTACTGGTTCTTTTCCTTCTCTGTCTGAATTGTCCACTCCCCTACAAGAGATGACACTCGAACCTTGGCTCAGGATTTGTTTCTGGAACAAAGAAAAGGGACTTATGTTCCTGGAGTATGATATTAGCTGCAGATGTCTATCAAAGTATGTTGAAAGGAATTGAATTATGAGGAATTGAATTAAGTTATCTTACAACCTTGTCTCTTTGGGCCAAATCCAAGCATTCATTGTGTGCATGTTGTGGAAAGTGGGGAGGAAGGGATGGGGTATGTTATTATTATCAAATTATTGGCAATTTATAAACAATTTAAAATAGTTTGTAAGCTGGTATCAAGAACCTACTTCATATGAAAGCTACCAATTTACAGGAAAAAGAAAATTATTAAGCATAGATATTCAAACAAGTCAGAGTGCCTTTATAGGTGGGATGAGACAGGACAAACATCAGTACCATAAATTTCACATATAAAGCAGTTATTTATACTTTCATATACCTTGAAATCTACCATATTGACATTTTCAAATTAAGCTATTAAATTTTTCTTTGTATAACTTGTGCAAAAAATTGATAAACTAGCTAACTAGCCTAAATTATTTTCTTAGTAGTGCAGGTAGCTGAAGTTCCACTGCAATTAAAATCACTTTAAGTCAAGTAAGATCACAAAGCAATTTAGATTATATATGTTTTGTGTGTGTTTGTGTGTGTTTGAAAGGGAGACAGAGAGACAGAAACAGAGAGAGAGAGACACAGACAGAAGATATTTTCTATATTATGAAAAGGAAAGGATGCTTCAGCACATTTCACAGCTTCCAAGTCAGAAAGAAATTGTGGTGGCAGGTTGCCACTGAACTTCTGGTTTGAGTGATATAAGAGTCAGTCTGTTCAGCAGTTATTTGCAGCAGTTTTAATATAGTTACAGACCAGTATTGAGGCTCTTCAGACTAGCTGAGGTTCTTGGCAAGAGTAGCAATGCATAGATCTAGCCACAACTGAATGGAACAATTCCAGAGTGGAGAACTAAATGTCTGCTGTAGACTTGATCTACCAACAATGAGTGATTTAAGGAAATAAAGTCACAGTTAATATCATACATCTTTAATCATTTACATTGTGTCCACATTGGTATCTTCCAAGTCTGAATTTCATTATCATGTTTTATACTTTTAACAAACATTTATTTAACCTACTGATAATCATGCCAGTCATGGCAAAGTGTCAAAAAGTGTTTCTTTCTGTTGCACATAGGGTCTCTATGAGTTGGACACAACACAAAAACACCTAACAACAACAACGTTAAAGTTAGAAAAACCAGGTTTTAACATAGTTCCTACCATTTTTTAACTGTTTATCTTGGGGAAAGTAACTTAACCTAAGATTTGTTTTCTACATGTACAAAATGGAGACAATAGTATACATCAGATAGGATTATTTGTAAGCATAAATGAGTAAAAGTAAAATACATTGTTGCTAGACATATCCTACATGTTTGTTGTTAGGTGCTGTCCAACTGGGTCTGACTCATAACAACCCTGTATAGAATAGAATGAAACCCTCTCTGATACTGTGGCATGCCCAGCACTATGTCAGTGCTTCTCTGCTGATCAGAGGGTGTTCGATGGTTGATTGTTTTGGGAGTGGGCTTCTAAGCCCTTCTCCCATTTTTATGGTGCTAGGGATCAAATTTAAAAGCACCAAATACAACAGTGCAAAATATAAATACTGAAGAGTTTTGTTGTTCTCTGTCTTAAAGGAATTTGCCTCTAATCAGACAGGTAATGCATGCATTAAAATAATGTGTGCATAAATCCAACCTGACAGAAGTTAGAGAAATTGCTGAGTGTGGGCTGAATATAAAATTCCATAGCTTTAACATTGGAGCCCTTTGCAGCCATTCTTCAGATTGTATTTTTTTCTATTGTAGAAAGAAATGGAAGAATGGATTGGATCAAAAAGTTTTAAAATTCCCATCATATTAGGCAGTATAAAACTATGGCAGATTTTACTTGGGAGTTATTTCTCCATATTAATTGAGAATAAGGCTCTTTCAGTAATAATAAAAATCTCAATGGGCCTGGGTATATGTGAGTTAGTTGGAGCTGACAAACTAATAAAATTTTTATATAACAAGATACCTTAAAAATTAGGTGGGAGGCTTTGACTTACCAACTATAAAAATTTACTATAAGCTGTGGCAATGACAATAGTCAATGCTGGAGAGGGATAACAAGTAGATCATTGGGCCAAATTGAGAGCCCAGAATTAGATCTACAGGTATATGAAACTTGATTTATGACAGAGCTGATTTTATAGGCTAGGGGAAAAGAAGATGACTTTTTTAGTAGAAAGTATTAGGACAATAGGTAATCTATATCGGGAAAAGAGGGGAAAAAGGGTAGGAACTTATTCCATATTCTATGAAAAAATTAGTTCCAGAAAAAGCCTAAATGTGAAAAAAAAAACTACAAAGCATTAAGAAGATAATATAGAAGTAAAGATTTATGACCTAGGAGTAATTAAGGATAAAAAAGGTTTAAAATCATTAATCAGCCAAGCATGATGGTGGAGGCCTTTAATCCCAGGGATTCAGGAGTGGAACTAGGATGATTGTGAATTTGAGGCCAGAGGAAGCCTGTATAGCTTAGTGAGAACCTGACTCAAAATAAAAAAAAAAAATACAAAAAAACGAACTAGAGAGCACTAGTGGGAGAGCACTTACAAAGTATATGTGTGAGGCCCTAGGTTCAACTTCCACCTACCACCAATATAAACAAATAAATGAATTAAACAGGTAAACATTAGCCATATGAAAAATCTCATTAAATTTGATATTAAAATTAGCATCCTCAGTTTATCAAAAAGACAACATAAAGAGAAAGAAAACACACAGGGATCAAGAGATGTTCATGACTTGTAACAAAGCATTGGCACCTCAAGTATGTTAAAGTACTCCACAAAATAACCACCACACTACCACCAACAATCCAATAGAAAAGTGGGAAAGAATTGAACAGGCCCTTCATGGAAGCCAAATGCCCAAATGCCAGGAAACATGCACACAAACTGGAAGATCATTTACCCTCAGTGCCAGGTGCCATATTCCTAGCAGAACTTGTTGGCTGGAGGCAGCAAGCTGTAAAGTGGCTGGTGACACCCATATCTTGTCTCTGCCACTTAGACCTCCAAAAAACTGATCACTCCTATTTCCTCCAGGTATGAGGACAAGGAAATGGCATCCACTCTCAGAGTAGGAGTTCACTGTCTTAGTTCTAAGCCTAGGCCCAGGATGACCACATGACCAAGGCCTCCACCTACTGTCAATTGTTGTTTCTGCCTTGAAGGAGGCCAAGGAGGTCACCACTGGCAGCAACCTTATGGAAGCTCATGATGTCTATGACTGCAGAAATTGTTGCCATTGGAGTTCCTGGAAATAGCCATTCCTAAAACACCTTGCATTTTAGATAAACATTAGTCTCAGAAACCCACTCTTACAGTTTACCAAGAAGAAAGTGGACATATACTTAAGTGTCAGGTAAGCTAGTGAGTCTAGGATTTGGGAGGAAAAAAACCTTTATTTGAATGAGTGAATGCCTAACAGGAGAGTACCCATGTAATTAACAAGTTGTTATTGTTTAGAGCTAGCACTCAAGTAAGCTTTGCCTGCAGCGGACTTTGAATAGATGATAGCTATTACTATGGAGAGGTGAGACTGTGATATCATTTGCCTTAATCCCGTGCTGCAGATATCCAGACAGTATGAAATGGTGGTTAAGAATGGACCGTATAACTACTTTTTTACATGATTGAAAAAATATATTTTGCTTTAATAAAATGATTTTGGAAATTGTCAGATGATTTTTGATTAACTGGAAGTAAGGATTTTAATGTTTAAGTAAAAAAATAAATTTAAGATTATATATATATGCTGCAGGCAGCTGTACCACTGTGGCATCTGATCCCATCAGACCTCAGAAGCTAAGCAGGGTCAGGCTTGGTTAGTACTTGGATGGGATCACCAGGTGCCTGGGAACACCAGGTGCTGTATGCTTGGGAGAAGGACCCGGCAACCCACTCCCAAAAATCTATCAGCCATTGAAAACACTATGAACAACAAAGAAGCACTAATAATAGTGTTTTCACCTGTTGTACATAGGGTCACTATGAGTAGGACACTGACTGGATGGTACCTAACAGCAACAACATCAGCACGCACGTGTGTGTGTGTGTGTGTGTGTATATTTTGGTCCAGGTAAAATAAAGATATATAAGACATATTCATATTTATGTGTTAGTACATATATTTATTCCTTGTAAAACCCAATCAAGAAATAATTTTCAACTTGACATTTAGCAAACATGAGTTTCCAGATCAGACATAATATAAATTTCAGGCTTCATCACTTTGGTGAATTTCAGTATCAATTTTGTTATAAAAGTAAGGTGTATGTGTAAAGCTTCTAGATAGATGATATTTCATATATACAAACAACTTTCTTTCTGATTATCTGAAGTAACAAAATATATATATGGATTTTTATATCTAGAACTGTTCATAGTTTATATTTTTAAAAGATCTATAAAAACTGTATACTGAAATTCTATCAGTTTCTGTGAAACTACAAATGTAGGTAAAATACTTTTAGAAGTTATATAAGCTGTTAATATTTTAATCTTTCATGTTTCAAAGTTTTACCATGTGAATAATTGCAATAATGCAATTAAAATAATGATTCTAGTCAGTATTTAAGTTTATTTTCTTAGATATCATCCTTAGAATAAAAACATGGTTCAGTTATCACATGCTATTCAATTAAATATATTAATATCCCATTAATGGCAGACACTATTCTGGGTGCTAGAGTGTCAGAAAGACAAAACAAAACAAACCAGGTTGAAATCTCTGCTTTCATGTAGTTTATAGCATAAAAGGAGGTTGTTGTTATTAGGTGCCCTTGAGTCGGGTCCAAATCATAGTGATCCTATGTACAACATTCTCTGACATTGTGCCATGCCTGGCACCATTGTCAGTGCTTCTCTGCTATACATACGGTTTTTAATGACGAATTGTTTAGGGAGTGGATTTCTCCCAAGCCTGCAGCATCTGGCATTCCCAAGTGGTCTCCCATCCAAGGACTAACCAGGCTGACCTTGCTTAGCTTCCGAGATCAGGCTTGATTGGATGCTATGGCTGCAGGCATAGAAGGAGGGGCATGTAGTAAATAATATAAATAAGTAAAAGTAAATTGTTAAATGATGGAGAAAAATAAACCAGAAAGAGGGGCTAGCAATTACCAAATGCCAAGATATCTGCTCAGTTTTCAGTAAAGAGTTAGGATAAGTCTTAGTAAGTATGTGACACATGAATAAAAATCTGAAGGAGCTGAGGGGAGAGCCTTGTGGATATCCACCATCAAAACACAGAGAATAGATCCTGCAACCGTCCTGGGGGAAGAACTGTGCCCAAGGAGTTTAGGGGATAGCTGAAAATAATCATGTGAGGGAGACAGTTTTGTAGACACATTTTGGCTTTTACTCTGACAATGGAGAATTAATTTAGGTGGATGGCCTGTATGTAACAAAATCTGCATTTATTGTAGAGGTACCAAAGTGTGTCAAATTCCAAGTATATTGTCAAAGGACTTCAAAATTTTAGAACCTTGCTAGGAGGAGATTCCATGGTAAAATTAAAATAGTTCCTACTGAGTAAGAGCTTGGGTGAGGTTGGCAAGTGCAATGTGTTATGCTGTAGAGAAGGCAATGGCTGTGTTCTCTGTGAGCACATAAAAAATGAGTGTCACCCCTCATGTTGGGAGGGCAATGATGGAGAGACAGATACTATGGGGAGAAAGGAGTTTGAAAACTTTTAGGTAAAAATGATCTAATTTCAGACTGACAGAATAAATGGGTGTGAACTTGTTAAGATTTTGGGAAGTAATATGTTGTTGTTGTTAGGTGCTGTCGAGTTGGTATCTGACAAATAGAGACCCTCATAGAGTTTTCAATGGCTGACCATTTCGGGATTGCCTTGGGAGTGGATTGCCAGGCCCTTCTCCCATTTTGCTGTGCTGGGAATTGAACTCCGGACCTCAGAGACTGCAGCGCAGCGCTCTACGAACTGAGCTAAATCCCAGCCCCGGGAAGTAATATGTTGTTGTTTTTGTTAGGTGCCGTTGAGTCGGTATCCGACTCATAGAGACCCTCATAGGGTTTTCAATGCCTGAGTGCTTCGGGATTGCCTTGGGAGTGGATTGCCAGGCCCTTCTCCCATTTTTGCTGTGCTGGGAATTGAACTCAGGGCCTCAGAGACTGCAGTGCAGCGCTCTACCCACTGAGCTAAATCCCAGCCCCGGGAAGTAATATAGTGGCATATAATTGGTGGCTAGAGAGATGACTAGTTTGTTGTTGTTGTTGTTGTTGTTAGGTGCCGTTGAGTTGGGTCCTATACATAGGGACCCTATCTACTACAGGATGAAACATTCCCTGACATTTTGTCATGCATGGCACTATTATCAGTGCTTCTCTGCTATTCATAGGGTTTTCAGTGACTGTTTTGGGATTGTTTTGGGAGTGGGCTGCCAAATCCTTCTCCCATTTTATGTGGTGCTGGGGATGGAACCTAGAGCCTCAGAGAGTGCAAAGCAGCACTCTACCAACTGAGCTAAGCCTTACCCCTAGTGACTAGGAGATTGAAACTTGTTCAGTCTCTCTGGAATATACAGTATCATGGAAGGTCAAGAAATGGAGTGAAACAGGTGAGCAGGAAAAAAACAAAAACATCATAAAGATGCTTGTCAAAGCAAAACATGGATTCTCTTGTTAAGTCAATTGAGAAGTACTGTATGATTTAGCTGTTTCCACAGGCCTGAAAAAGCAGCTACTATGTCAAAAGATCAGAGTGATGCATATAGAAAAAGAGTCCTGTGAGATACTCTGCTTTGTTAGTTGGCTCTTACAGCATAGAAATAATTCCAAGTAGTAAATGTTTTCCAATTAAAGAGAGAATTATAGAAAATTCCATTAGGGCTTTAAAACTTCTTGCCTGTAATTACACTAGAATGTGCAGACTTTTTGAACTTGAACCAGCTTTAGTTGAATTTGTTAATGATACTTTATTACATTTGTTTGAGAAACAAAACTGAAATTCAAATTATTTTGGCACTTTAGCCAGCAGCCTGAGTAATTTCATAGAGTAATAGGCTTTAGAGCTTCCATTTGAATCCCATTAAGGATTTTGTGTAATCTTGAAAGATATTAATAAGCTGTATGGACTGAGAATGATCCTTAAAAATGAATTCTCAGAATTACTAGCTGAGAGCATAATTTCATATAAAGCAAACTGCTCAGGTACAGAGGACAACTGGTTAGGAGTGCGCACACTTGGCCTGGCTGGAAAAAATCTGGCTCTTTCCTTTCCTGTCTTTTGCGCCTTCTACTGGGGAAGGTTGATGGGATATAAGGAAATGATTAAGACTTTATCTTAACAGACTCTTCTTTCTGATGGTGAAACATACTCATTGTTTTAATAAATATCAACAAGAGAGATATATATGTCCAACCAAAGTTGATCTCTTAAGATCTCTGGGGCATTAAAAGTGGATTACAAGGGTGGGAAAAGAGGAATTGGAGTCCAGTGACTCTTCCAGTACAGAAATTTTACCAAATGATGATCTTTTTCTTATACAAATTAGAATACATCTATCCATAATAATGTACAACAGTATAAACGAGTTTAGATATCAAGTAAGTCAAGGTTTGCTTAATTAGCCTTTATAATAAAATCTGTGCTGTGTAACTCAATATATGTCTACCTACCAATAGTATAGCACTTCATTTTTGCTTGAGCAATTATTTGGCTGGCAGATTTTTCCCTTTAATAGTGAAAAGCACTTTTTTAAAAAAAAATCAGTTAGTGAATTCAGGAGGACAAATACACAAAAGGAGCCATTCACTTTCCCATGAATACAGTAAATTGGTGCAATATCTTTTCCATAGGAAAATCTTCTCTACTCTCTTTCTCCCTGTATAAAAAGGAAATGAATGCTGCAGTTGTTGGACAAGGGATAGCAGTTGATTTGGAATGAACCAGCCAAAAATGTCCCGAACAAATTAATAGCATAGAAACATCTGCTGCTGTTTTATTAGAGTTTCACATAAAAACCTAGTTTGCAAGCTGGCGTTTGGAACGCTTTTCTTTACACTGAACTCTTAATGTAGCTGCAAAAGGCAATCAAGACCATATGTCTTACATTTTTAGTTCCAAATTTTCCTGCATCTCACTCCAACCTGGGACAGTTGCTTGTAACATGAGCGTTGAATTATGAAACCTGTTTCTGAAATCAGGATTTTTTTTAACAGTATGTTTTAAGTCATCAAAACTATGGCATTTGCATTTCTCTTCTTTGGTTATTATTACAATTTAACCTACAATCACTGTACTTTATTTGCATTCATCTTTGTTTCAGCAAAGTTGGCTTTAGCTGGGCATAACACATTATAGCACAATTTTGGATGTTTTGAACCCAATTATGGTTCAGAAAAAGGATTTCTGATTTTTGTGGAGATGAAAACCATATAATAGCCTATAAAATAAATTATTATGTACAACACATTGACTTATATGTTTATCTAATTTTACTTACACTCAAAACTCTCATACGGGACATGGACAAGTTTAGTTTCTACATCAAGAAAACATCATTTATTGTTGCTCTGTCACTATGTAACAGAACAATAATGATAAATCTTGTTAACATATGTTTTATTTGTATATTAAGGCTAATAAGAATGTCACAGCTTATTTTCATTTTATAGGGGGGCATGCTGGCTATTCAGTGTCCTATACATTTCCCCCTCTTCCTTCCTCTGCTTCTTTTCCTCTTGAGATTCAGTTTTGCACACACACACATACACATATATGCACACACATGCACAAATGCACATGCATGTAAATATATATGTGCATACAAATGTTTACATTAAACTTTAAAAGGATGCAGCCATCCATTCTCATAATCTTGTGGACAACACACTATTGATTTTTGCTTTGGTTCTGAGAATGTTGCCCATTAACTTCACTTTTTTCTGTAGCTTTAGTGTTTGTATTTTTAATTACTCATAATATGTCCTTTTCATTCATGCTTAATGGTTTTGAAATCAGAGTACATATTGCAGATGCATTTTAAGTTTAGTGAAACAGGTTAACAGTTTTCATTATAAAGGGGAAAATAAAGCCTCATTTTTGTCTATGGGAAGTAAACTCCTTTTGCTCTGAAAGCCGGGTTTTATGCTATTCTTCATCACCTACACTTTTTAGTTTCTTTGGAAAATACTTTAGGTTATAAAAGGGTCCAAAAGTTCAAAGATAAGGAAAATAATGCTTGATTTCTTTATGAAATCATTTTATAGATTTAAACTTGTAGTTAAATATTCTTTTCTGAAGAGAAACATAATAAAAAGTGAAAAAATTACCCTTTTTCATTAGTGGGTCTAGGGTTTAGCTCAGCTGATAGATCACTTGGTCTGCATGTTCTGAATCCCTGGGCTGGATCTCCACCATTGCAGAAATGGGAAAAGGACCTGGCAGCCCACTCCCCAAACAATCCTGAAACAGTCAAACATTGAAAACCCTACAAGTAGAGGAGAGGAACTGACATAGTGCCAGGCATGGCACAAGAATAAGGAATGTATTTTTCTATTGTATATAGGGTCACTATGAGTCTGATCTGACTCAACAGCACCTAACAACAACAACAACAACAATTTTCCTTTATATTTTAGAATTCTTGATCCTATCACTCTTTGTACATTTCTCTTTTATAAATGATTCTGTTAGAAAGTTGTTTTTTTTGTTTGTTTGTTTGTTTGTTTGTTTGTTTTTAGCAGTACTAGGGTATTAGGGCACTGAAGCCAGGGCCAGGCACAGACTTTGCAAGTACTCTACCACTGAACTGCATCACCTTTTTCTTATTCACCTTTTTCTTTTTCTATTTTTTACCTTGAGACAAAGTGTCCCTAAGTTACATGAGTTGCCTCTCCCCTCAAAATTGTGATCCTCCTGTTTCTGCTTCCAGAATTGCTGGCATTACAGGAGTGTGCCACCACACCAGACTAGAAAGTCTTACAAAAGGATTGCATTGTCCCTATTAATTACTTCATTAGAGGATTATTTATTTCTTTTAAAAAACAAAGGTATTTCTTTACAGCCTGTGACAAAGAAGAATATTATGTTAACCTACTCTAAATTGTTCATATTATTTAATGAGTGGGCAAAAGGATTTAGCCATTATAAAGCACTATATAAGTTAGCAATTATTGTTGCTTCAGTCTGCAAAACTTCTATGCTCAAGAATCCTATCCTAAAACTAACACACGTGTAAATTCCTAATTGAAAGATAATATCACATAGAGATTTATAATATCAATCCATATCTTTTAGTACAAAAGTTTTTAAACTCATTTCTATTTTGTGGGCTATTACAGTTTTTTTCTCTTTACAAGAATATCATGTCCTGGGAATGGATTTCTAGATATCATCTGCCAAAATAATCTTCTTGTTAGGTGCAGTCAAGTCGGTATCCAACTCATAGCAACCCTACCTACGTACAACAGGAGACAAAATATTGTCATACTTCTCTGCTATTCATAGGTTTTCAATGGCGGATTGACTTTTGGGAGTGGGTTGCCAGGGCCTTCTTGCAAGCCTACAGTATCTGGTATTCCTAGTCGGTTTCCCATCGAAGTACTAACTAGGCCTGACCCTGGTTAGCTTCTGAGATCTGACGGGATTTGACGCCACAGTGCTATGGCTGCAAGCTAAGAAATAAGACACAATAACTACTTCTTGCAATATGGTATTGTTAGGTGTGGTTTTCAGTGACCCTCATAGGGTTTTCAGTGGCTGATTGTTTCAGGAGTGGATTATCATGTCCTCCCATTTTTGTGGTGTTGGCCATTGTAGCCACAGTGCTAGGGCTGCAGACAAAATAATTTTACTATAATGCAAATCTGTTTATGTAACTCCCCTGCTTCAAATAAACAGAATAAAACAGAGGCTTCTCATTCCTAAAAATAGAAAGTTCAAACATCTTAGTTTACTTTGGAAATCTTATTTCAAATGGCCTTATTTATATCTGCAGTCTCATCTCTTGAGATCTACTCCCTACATCCATAGTCATTACTTTTCAAAACATTCTACTACTAAGCAGGTTCTATTATAGTCATTTTTTATGCACCTTATTTACACACCTCATTATGAAATGCATTTACCACTTCTCATTCCATCAGTTGATGAAGCTTCTTAGGAGCCTTCATGAATGTTTCAAATCTGAATCAGATACTGTTTTGGTTATGTTTAGAGTCATCTATAGCAGACTCCAAAATTGTTGTTGATAGGTGCAATCGAGTTTGTCCAACTCATAGCAAGGCTATGTATAACAGATGAAAAACACTGATGCCATGCTGGGCACAGGCAGTGCTTCTCTGTATTCATAAGGTTTTCAATAGCTGATTGTTTGTTGGGAGGAGTGGGTTGCCAGGTCCTTCTCTCAAGCCGACAGCACCTAGTATTCCCAGGCAGTCTCCTATCCAAGTATCAGCCAGGCCCGACCCTGCTTAGTTTCCAAGATCTGACAGGATTGGATGCAGCATTGGTATAGCTGCAGGCCTCCAAAATTAGAGATAGCAAATTAAGTTACTTTATATCAATTTCTATCAAAAATTCTTTATAAGTATAGTAGTACTAAGTTATGTGATAATTATGAATTTAGCACAAATATATCATTGGTGAAAATTAAGCACACTTACACTATACTATGGATCATGTAACATATTTTCCAATTTATAATATAATGAACAGTAGATTAAAATATGCTATATCTGTATAGTATATTTCAACATACAGAAAGTTCAAGCTCTAGGTTAACAGTAGGAGTTAAGATAATATGATAATATTGAATGATATCATGGAACTTTAGTTATTACTATTCAGTTGATATATTTCCCCTAGAAACCAGTCTAAAAAATGGAGTTATGAATAGTGTTAAAATTATTTTGTTTTTAAATCCAAAATTTTTTCATATTTGGATACATTTATGAGTATAAAGATAACCAAGTAATAAGAAGTTAAAATTTGAAGAACTGTAGAGTTAAAGAAAAGATAAATTTATTTATTAAAAATCAGAAAATTACCCTGGTTTGAAATTGCATGCTTGTAATCCCAGCAAATTGATAAACAGAGGCAGGAGGATCCCAAGTTCAAGATCAGAGGCAGTCTGCATAATATAGTGAGACCCTGTCTCAAAAAGTAAAAAAAAAAAAAATGAGCTGGGGGTGCCGCTCAGTGATATAGCACTTGCAAAGCATGCAAGCCCGAGGCCCTGGGTTCAACCCCCAGTACTGCAAAAAATAAATAAATAAATAAATAAATAAATAAATAAATAAATGAAATAAATGAATAAATCAGAAAATTGCCTAAGTGGTTTTAAATGTGGTAAACTGACCTTTGTTTATGTATAATTCATTAAATATAGGCTTTGAGGAAAGATTCATAATTTTATACTATTTAATGGATTTCTCGTTTTTGTTTCATTAAGAAACAAAAAAAGGGAGGGAGAATAAAGTAGTGAAAACAAACCTTCTGGAAAATTTATTTCTGAACGTGTAAATGGTTGGAAAGAAAAAAAAGTTCATAAATTCTAAATTCCTCTTAGTGTGGTAGAAAGTTTTCCCACAGAAAGTCCTTGTAGTGAACAAATGAAAATGCATTAATTGGGCTGACAGACTTTCAAGTGGTAGAAAGAGGGTAGGACCAACACTGATTCTTTCCAAGCATCTGAAGATCAAATGAATCATTATGAACCCTGTGAATGTTCCAACAGTCAATGGTTAGTTGGAAAGGAGCATTTAGTAAACAGACACACACAGGAAGCTGTATAAAGTAGCAAGCAGAAGGAGCTCTCATGACCAAGAGATGTGTTTGAAACTGAACCTTCAAGGAGCTCTTTCAAGCCCAAGAAGTGCCAAGCTGAAAGGGGGAAATGTCTGAAGCAGATGAACCCAACCAATGGGCATTGGAACTCTTAATAGATCTCCAGAAGCTGTGCCACAAACCAGTGGATAGGTCAGAGGGATGCGAAACCCTATTTCCCTTTATTTTACTTTAACTTTTTTTCAGTTCCTTGAATCAAGAAACAGCCAATTTCTCATCCTATTGCTAGATTCCACACTATGTCCCATTGAAAGTCAATGTCTTCCTCAGAAGTTTTTTATTTTTCATTTTTGTTTTTTTGTTTTGTTTTGTTTTGTTTCCCTCAGCACTATTTTTTTAGAATGGAAAATAAAAGGTATAATTGTGAGGTGCAGTTGATTTAATAAAAGAGTCTTTTGCCAAAAAGGGGGGTGGGTAGTGATGTAAGGGAGAAGGGAGTTACTTTGAAGTATTAGTGTTTGAAACATTCCCACTGGCAAAATCCAAACAACTGTTGTGGTTTTCCTTAATTATGTTGTATACACAAAAGATGTTTTAGGAGAAGAAAGAAATCTAAGCTAAAATGCTTGAGAAACGAGTTGCTTAACTTAATTATTAATATGAAAATAAATTTATATATTTCAGAGGGGAAGATTGGAACTTAATATTTCATTTAATTCTCAGATTTATAACAGTGTTAATAGTAGAAATCCTGGAAAATAAACAGACATAAGTCTCCAAAGAATAGTTTGACGTAGTTACCAAATCTAAATGTAATCATTTGTGTGGAAGAAAGTATTGGTACTATTAGTTTTGAAAAAGTGTTTTGGAAAGCTAATGGGCAGAGGTTTATTTGCTTCAATTATATCTGAAAAACATAAACTTATGAATAAAATTATTTGCTATGTTCCTAAAGAAACCCATCTTTATGGCACAAGAGACACAAAGAATTTGGGTTCATATAGTTCTTATATAGAGGAAAAAATCAAAAGTTTTAAAAATTCAAACTGTGGAGTCAGGCTCTGTGGCACAGGCCTGTAATTCCAGCGGCTTGGGAGGTGGAGGCAGGAGGATCACAAGTTCGAGATCAGAGGCAGTCTGTATAATTTAGGGAGACCCTGTCTCAAAAACTAATAAAATGGGCTAGGTGTGCAGCTCAGTTGTACAGCACTTACAAAGCATGCAAGCACAATGCCCTGGGTTCAACCCCCAGTAATGGAAAAAAAAAAAAAAAATCAAACTGTGTGTTACCTTGTGGCACAATGTCACATCTTTTAAAATATATATGCACATTTAAGTGTTGATCACTTTCAAGACATAATCCTAAGATTTTCCTTGTTTGGACAGACTCAATAACCTCCTTCCCTCTTACTTTTATTTAAGGCAGTCTTTATTCAAAATACCTACTAGTTTGGTTTATTTGTTCATGTCATCATGAAAAATTTATATACCTTTTCTGTAGTTCATTTTTATAACTGTAAAATAATAACAAATATATGATCTGCCTACTTATAGAGGCATTATACCTTAAAAACAAAAGGACAAATTTGGAAGAACTCTGTAAAACACTTTAAAATATGAATTCCCAGTGTTGATGATGCTATTGGTGATGATAATAGTCCATAGGTTTCTTCTATAACATCCTTTCCATAAAAGTCTTCTATAACATCCTTTCCATAAAAGTCTTCCATAATGTCCTTTCCATAAAAGTCTTGCTTAAGATTGAAATCACCTATTTGTTGTATTAAAATTAACTTAGTAGGCTCAATAAAGAAAAATCAGCTGAATCTTAAACCATAATGTTTTTGTTTTGTTTTTGCATCAGATAGTTTGATGAGTCTGTTCAACTACTTACACATATCTTAGTAACATATTAGGAACATACTTGTTATAACTTAGTAAAGAGATGTTTTCATTCTGTATTTTCTTCCAGTGACTAGGAAGTCTGAAGAAGCATGCTTCTTCATGTATTGAAGGTCTTGAGGTCTACTTTGAGTGTGTGTGGTTTTCTTTTTTTCAGTGTGAATGCTGACATCTGGAAAATCTCTTCATCATGTTCTTTCAGGTAGTAGCACAAATGACAATGTCTTGTATCACTGTGGTGATATTTTCCCATAGTCTGTAAATTTTTTAGAAGGAGATAGTAAAATTGGTCTAATATGGAAAGCATGCTTTAGAAAAACATTAACTAGAGAAGTTATCTAATAAAGACATTCTTCTGAATCCAGCTGACAACACACCTGACCACCTGAGAACTACTGTGCTTCTTATGTAAATCTCTTCCTACTATAACTTCTTGGCTGTTGAATCATATGATTGTAATTGCAAAGTACAAATTAATGACGAAAAATATTGCCTTCTCTTCAGAAAAACAGGACATTTATTAGATCTCTTTAGGGGAAAATATCAGCAGGAGTAAAAAAAATCCTTTAAATGTGGTTTAATATAACCACACTAAGAAGTGATACGTTGATTACTATAGTGACATCAAACACTGAAAAAACCATCACCAACCCACAGGAAGCATTTTCTTTTCCTGCATTTTCTTTATGTCATCTATATCATATTTGTAAATGTGCCACCAAATGTTTCAAGAACATCCTAGTTCTTAAATTACTTAGAAGCATTTCATTTCCAAATGAGTTTAATTTCTGTTTGTTATAATTGTACAAAAAATGATTAATTAAAATACTCACTTATTAAGAAAATGACTTACAGAAAATATCCCAGATTTCATTTACAATTCTTAAGTTACCTTTTGATATGTTAACTTACTTGAGGCTGGGATATAGTTCACTTGGTACAGTGCTGCTGTTCATTGCACAAACTGGAGAAGGACCTGACAACCCACTCCTGAAACAATCAGTTACTGAAAATCCTATGAAGGTCGCTATGAGTCGGACCCAACTGGATGGCACCTGACAACAAGAGAGAATCCACTTATTTTACATTTACATTTTATAGCACTTTTACAGCAATATTTTTCTACTTGAATATTTGTTACCAAAATGTGGCATTTTCGTTTAGCATGTCTGTGTTTTGTTAGTGGCAGAATTAGGAGGATAGAATTATAGAGAGAATCAGTGAAGATAACATTATAATTTTAGGTTTGATATCAGTGTTTTTAAATAAAATCTGTTTAT
This sequence comes from Pedetes capensis, assembly GCA_007922755.1. Taxonomy (NCBI): domain Eukaryota; kingdom Metazoa; phylum Chordata; class Mammalia; order Rodentia; family Pedetidae; genus Pedetes; species Pedetes capensis. The sequence continues at coordinate 15,609 of VMDO01004937.1, read as the reverse complement.
TTATATTGAAATATTAAACATATCTGATATTGTAAAGGTTCAAGATCAAAAGATGAACTAAGTATCCTATATCTTAATCTTTAGATTATTAGGAAAGAACTTCATAATTGAATATTTGCTGAATAGATTTTTAGCAAAAAGAACAAAAATGTTAAGCACTCATTCATCCTATCCAGAATCCTTTCCATGGCAATAAAACTATGAAATTTTTTTGACAAATAATATCTTCTGGATCAATAATTTATGACCTCTAAGCCACATGTGAATTGCCTATGATTAGCCTTACCATGTTTCACAATTATAATGCTCTAAGTTTGTGTTAAATTGAGTAAAATAATGCCCTCCACATTTGCCTGCCAGAAGTGTTGTGGCATTCATACTGTGAAAGAACAGAGACTATTAGGAGGCTCTGTACTCATTCTATTGATGAACTATTTCATATTTCCTTGATTAGAGTTCCTCAACTTTTATTTTTCTAGATAGAAACATTTTTAGAAAACCTTCATTATGCCATCTTCACAAGTAAGATTGGTATTATTTTGGTATTACAGGTAAGAGCAAATCATCCTATTCTGAGATTGAGACCTGGTAGCTTTTGAGGTCCCCTTTTCATTCCAAATTAAACTTTCACAAGCATACCATTAAAATTATTTTTCACCCTTCTTCCATTTCATAATTAAGCAAATATCTTTAAGAGTTTAGTAAGAGATATGACAATTAACTGCAATTTCCTTGATTACCATCAGACATATCTTACTAAATGCCTTAGTTATGTTATTGTAGTTATTTTCTTATGAGTTGCTTTCAGATTTACTTTCGTTCTGGAAATATTGTAAGATTCGTAAATGTTTTCTTTAAAGAAAAATACAGATACACCCAAGTATGAGAATAAATATGAGGGTAACTGCTAATGACAGCTGTTAGATTATCAAATACTTTTGGAACATCAACAGTAGAAGTGTTAGCAGAACATCTGTGCCGAATGTCTACTTTAAAATCAAGTAGAATATTTGGAGAAATTCTTTATGAGTGTCTTGGAGTATATTTGTACCACTACATCTCAGGCTGGGATGACCATGTTTGAGAACATAGGTTCTTCAGGGATAAATAATATGACAAGGGTGAATCTTTAAGCAGAAAATTGAGTCTGCATGACATTTTCCTTTCTACCTGTGTGCTTTGTTTCATTATTTTCTACCTGTGAGGAAAACTAAACTTCTCTTCACAGATTATTGATGTTCTATCATCTTAATTCCCATTCATCTTGCCTCCAGCCAACTACTAAACAAATTTCCACACACACAAAAAAAAAACTCACCTACAAGATGTCTGTTAGGAAAGTATGAAAGTACACTAAGCTATACTTCATAAAAGTCTCAGAGAACTGAAAATTTCCAAATTGCTGTACCTTTGGATTACTTGATGTTTTGACATGTCTGAGTTCCTGTATGTTTTCCTGGTTAGAGATCTAAAAATATATGATGAAATATCTTTTGATCTCCTTTGTTGAACATCTGAAAAAGTTTATTTAGCATGTGGTAACAATTTTAATTTGGGAGCATGCTGATAGTAAAAAGATGTGTGTGCATGCATGCATCCGCAAGTTAAAAGTGAGTTCACATTTATTTGTTCTCTGCATTGAGCTTGCCTAACTTTGTTTTTATTAACAGAACTGTTAAGCTTATGGCTTTGGTAAGTAAATGCAAAATAAACAGAGTATGAGTCAATCAAAATTTGATAGCATCTATCTATACGACTTAGTAATTTTATGTATTTGGTACATCTGCTGTGACATGCTTATTTGACACTTTAGTGAAAATGTCATATGTAGTGCCTATGAGCCATTTTCAAAAGTATTTTTTATAGAAACAGTATGGTTTAATAATTAAAAGGAATTCTATTTAAATATAACAGTCACTGAAATGATAATACACTATATTCTATACTTTAAAATCCCATATTCTTTATTTACTCATCTGAATTTTATTGTTATTATGTGCCTTCCAGTTGGGTCCCACTCATATGACCCTATGTACAACAGAACAAAACACTGTGCCATGCCCCGTACTATGTCAGTGCTTCTTTGCTATTCATAGCGTCCTCAAAGGCTGATTGTTTTGGGATTGCCCTGGGAGTAGATTGCCATGTCCTTCTCCCATCTGAATTTTATGGAGTTTTCTAAATAACATATATCCTCAAGCTAAGTACAGTGATGCATGCCTGTAATTCTAGCTACTCCTGAAGCTGAGACAGGAGGATCCCTATTTCTAGGCCAGAGATAGCCTGAACCACTTAGTGAGTCTGTGTTTTAAAAAGTAAACAACAACAAAAAAGGTTTGGGGGTACAGCTCAGTGGAAGAGCATTGACCTAGCATAGCATACACAGACCTTGGGTTCAATCCTCCTGGTACCTCAAAAAATATCTTCTTTATACTGGATTCTATATGTGAAATGTAAGGAAAATAACATGTGCTTCTCAACAGCTGTGGTTTATTTTGATTATTTAATGCTTTTTTAGAAAAGGGAAAATTGAAAAGTCATAATGCTTGATTACATATTATATTATTATGCTGTTTACTCATACATGGAGAACAACCACTACATGCACAGAAGGCCTTTTATTATTTCATTATCATACTTCCATCTTATGTGGTTATAATTTGTAATAGTGGTGGTCTTTGAGAAAAAAACAAAACTGGAGATGGTTCCACTTTGATATTGAATCAAATAGTTATATTAAGGATTACTGAATTACTATCATCTTGAACCCCCCTCCCAAATCTCTGCTTTGTGAAAAGTGATCAAATAATACTCTCTAGATATTGATGGATTAGATATCTTCCTGCAACATACTCCACTTTGCACTGGGGCAACATACTCCACTTTGCACATTTCAGAAGCAGGCTACAATATGGCTGGTGAAAGTTCAGCTACACGGGATGCTGTTGCTCCATCATACATTCCCATGAGGGCACCAGAGCCTCAATTCATGTTGACAGTGGAGCCTTCCCATTCCATGTGTACTATCAGAGAAATCTTGAAAATTTCAAAATAAAGACAATTGTTGTTGTTGTTAGGTGCCATCGAGCATAGCGACCCTCATAGGGTTTTCAATGGCTGAATGCTTCAGGATTGCCTTGGTAGTGGATTGCCAGGCCCTTCTCCCATAAAGACAATAGGAGGATTAACTGAAAATGACTGAACCAGTACCATGGAATGTGAACAATCCAAAGTTCATTTCCATTTTTTTGAATTTACATAGTCTCTAATCCACAAATGATATGTTCTAAGACTCCCACTCTATGTCTTAAACCATGGATAACTTTATATATATATAGTTTCTGTTAGGTGCCATCGAGTCAGATCCTACTCATAACAATCCTATGTACAACAGAATGAAACACTACCCAATACTGTGCCATGCCCAGCACTATTGTAGTGCTTCTCTGCTATTCATAGCATTTTCGATGGCTGTTTTGGGAGTGGGCAGCTGCGTCCTTCTCCCAAGCCTACATCACAGTACCCGTTATTCTCAGGGTGTAAGTATGTGTGTGTTTGTGTGTGTGTATTTTTATACATATGTACCTAAGATAAAGCTTAATGAATTAAATACAGTAAGAGATTAATAGGAAAAACTAACAATTAAAATAGAACAATTATAATAATATACTATATTAAGAATGCCAATGTGATCTGTTTCTTTGTATCCTTTTATCTCAAAATATATTATTTTAAACCTTTCACTTAAGAAAGTACTTTACAATTTCTCTTTACATGTTCAAATTGCTAGTACCACTACTCATGTTCTTTGGGGCTATTAATAAGTAAAAGGAAGGTTTTTGAACACAAACACTGTGACACAACAGTCAATCTGATAACTGAAATGGTGACTAAGTGACTAAAGGGCAAGTAATGTATATAGAGTGGATACACTGGACAAAGGAGTGATGTATGTCCTAAATATGGCTCACTATGATGCCAAATTTAAAATTCTTTAATTCTAGAATTTTCCACATAATATTTTTAGACTAGAGTTGATGCAGGTAACTGAAACTTAGATATAAACTTAAGAAGAGAAATATAGACTGTCTTTAGAGCACACAGAAGGGTCACCTGTTCTAGAGATTTAAAGAGCTAGTGAATGCTTAAACACAAAAAGATATCAAAGTTATGACTAAAGACTAAATAAGAGCTATCTAAGGAAAAGAACACATAAGATGAAAAGTGGTTCAGATGGTGGAGAGAATAGAGTACAAGGAATGGAAAGTTGAGAGATAAGATTGGAATTAAAATACTCAATTTATGAATTAGAAACTATGCTGAAGGCCTTTGAGTTTCTTCTGAAAGAAATGGAAAACTATTTGGATTTTAACCAATGTCGTAAAATTTTTCCAATATTTCTTTAGGTAGCAAATGTAACTCATAATGCAGAGAGAATGAGATATTAATAAGGCAAAGGTTTGGAGACAGGGATTTTGATGTTGTAACCCAGTCAATATAAAAGATGAGGGAGTTTTAGCAAAGAGAACAGAGTTGAAAGGTGGATTAGAATTAAAATTGGTAGGATTTGATGCTAGATTAAAGGGATTCAAACATAGATTGGTAGAAGAGCAAGAATGATTCTATAGAATTAGGGGACTAGAAGTAGAGAAGGGTGAAAACAGATTAGAAGTTCAATTTTGCATACAATGAACCTAGAATACCTATGTAATGTTGAAATGAGGATATCTAACTGGCTCACACATAAATTGACTTGGGAATATCTGTGTTCTTCCCTTGGGGGTATTGTGTTGCACTGTAATTCTAAGGAGAAAGAGGGAAGAGGGAGTGCATCAGCATGAGACCCAGAGCAAGAGAATAGATATACCCATACTATATGGTATGGTATGTTGTTGTTAGGTGCTGTCTAGTCATGTCCAACTCATAGCAACCATAGGGTTTTCAATGGCAGATTGTTTCGGGATTGGCTTGGGAGTGGGTTGCCATGTCCTTCTCCCATTTTTGCGGTGCTGGGAATCGAACTGGGGACCTCAGAGACCGCAGAGCAGTGCTCTACCAACTGAGCTAAACCCCAGCCCCCATGGTATGGTATACCAAATACATAATATATGTATCATATATAATATATATTATATATAATACCCATATTATTTGGTATAATATGATATGTTGTTGTTGTTGTTTTAGGCACTGTCCAGTCAGTGTCTGACTCATAGTGACCCTGCGTACAGTAGGAGAAGCAATATTGTTAGTGCTTCTCTCCTATTCATAGGGTTTTCAATGGCTGATTGGTTTTTGGGAGGGGTTTGCAGGGTCCTTCTCTCAAGCCTACAGCACCTGGTGTTCCCAGGAGGTCTCCCATCCAAGTACCAACCAGGCCTAACCCTGCTTAGCTTCCAAGGTCTGACGGGATTGAATGCCACAGTGGTACTGCTACAGGCATGATCTGATATATTGGTGTGTGTGTGTGTGTGTGTGTGTGTGTGTGTGTGTACATATACCCACATTATATGGCTTTCTGGTTACTGAATTTCAGTCTCTCATTGGTCAAATCTTTTAGCCAGTAGCTTATCAGTGGTAAGAAGTTCTCTTACTATATCCATATGTTTATCTCTAATAATTAGAGAAATAATAAATGGCCAACATACATTGAATATCTGCCAGGTTATAAGCCTTATCTCAAACACTGTATCTCACTTATTTCATTTGATCTTCATGAATGCCACAAGAGATAGGTACTATTATTATCACCCACGTTTTACTAGGATGAAAAGAAAGAGGGAGGTAATTTTTTAACTTGCCCATGATCACATTGCTAATATGCAGTAGAGCTGTAATTAAAACCTAGGCAGTGTGTTCGTCAGTATCTTTCCCATGAATTTGAAGTTCAAGATCTGGGGATATTGTTCAGTAGTAGAGCATTTGCCTAGCACAGGCAAACCCCTCAGTTTGAAGTATTTGAAGTTCAGATAAACTTAGGACCATTAATTCATGTAAAACAGGTTTCTTTGGCATAGTTTTTGCTTCCTTTTGTGTAGTGTCAAAAGTCAGTTTGTGCCCATGGATGTCTTCCCCCATCTCTGTGGTTATGTTAATGTGCTTATTCCAATACTCCCTTGAATGAAGAAGTATATCTTCCATAAGTGATTGAGTCAGAAAGCTTTTCTCATTTCCAAAACCATGTACTCTAAAAAAACTTTCTGTGTGACACTTTTAAATCTGCCCCTGAAGTTATAAATTGGCTTTTCCTCCTTTTTTGGTGCAGGATTGTATTACTATGTTCTAACTCCCTTCTTAAATGTTTTACAAATATTTATAAACCTTGTGCATGTTATATTTGTGTGTCTCACCAAAAATATTGTGTTACCTGAAGGAATTGACCTTGGCATTTTCTTGTATACCCTCTCTTACTATCGTGCTCTTTGAGATCTCAGTAACAAGCCTATCTGGTTCTCCCTCTTAGTGTTTTCTACATGTGAAAAGCTGAACATAAAGGCTATGAAGTTTTTTGAAATTTTCCCATCAAAAAATACATCCTACATACCAGGATTTTATATATTTTCTATCATGGGAGAAGGAGGCTGTTGCTTTGGTCCTTGAGATTGTATCAAGTAAGAACCTATTATTCCACTGGTGCATATCTTCATATTTACTAATAAGGAGAATTATAAGGATGTCTGAAATATGAGTTAGTGCTCTGACTTTTATCATGCTTCATTATTTTTCTTGTACAATTGATCTGCTTTCTGGTTAGATAGTATAGTTTGTGTTATCTAGGGTAGTAGGTATTTGTATTAGCCAACCTTCACTGTGACAGAATACCTAAGATAAACAATTTAAAGGAGGAAAGATTTATTTTGACTCATGGTTTTAGAGGTTTCAGTGCTCAGTCACTTGATCTTTTGCTTTGTGCCTAGGGCAGCACAAGACATTGTGTATCATGACAGGAAGGTGTGGCAGAGGAGCTGCTTACTTCATGTCATCTGGAAAGCAGAGCGGTAGAGGGGAAAGAGCTGAAGTTCCATCACTTCCTTCAAGGACACAACCCCAGTGACCTAACTTCCTTCCCCGAGGCTCCACCTCTTAAAACTTCTACCACATCTCAGTAGCACCACAGGCCAGGGACCAAGCCCTCAACAAATAGGCCTTTAGTGGACATTTAAAATCGAAGCCAAAACAATATTGGAAGGAAATGTTGTTTTTACGGGCCAGAAATTATTTTCTGCAAAGAAAATATAAATAATACATCAATAGTTTAAACATATGGCATAATTTCAATTAAATAATTTTTGGTATGGATTGTTTTCTGTTAAATCTAATTACAAGAATGTAATAGGCTGTTTATAAGATATTTCTGAAAAATGTTCAAATGAGTCCTTTGAAGTTATTTCTTTGTACAACTCCAAGAATGTTGTCACTAGCAAAGAATGTCATTGCAACAGAACTACTATTCTGCTCTGTTCAGCACACTATATTCTAGTTATTCTTATGCCTTTTTAACTGACTCACAAAAGCAGTCTAGGCTTTCCTTTGACTGCATGTAAAGTAAGAAGCCCCTTCCAACTCCACTAGACATTGGACTTGTTAAAATTTAAAATAACAATGATGATAGTAAAGCTTTATATAGTTCTCACTAAGTATTCACCACTATTCCATTTTACATACCTGCATTTTATATAATCTTCCTCATGATGTAGTAAAGTAAGCACTGTGATTATTTTTTCCATTTTACTGGTAGAGAAATTGAAGTAAGAGAAGTTTAAGTGAACTGACTCAGGTGATACAGCTACCTAAAGCTGAAGCCAGGAGCCCAATCCAGACAGCTGGATTTCATAACTCATACTTTTACTTAGTACAGTTACTACCTCCATTGAATTTTTATTTGCTGTATTCTTGTGAATTTAGGATTAAGAATGAAGTCAAGATCTTTCATTATTTGTAGAAACTTTGGCCAAATACAAACTTTTAAAAGTCACAAAGCTAATTAATGTGATACCATATATTCTCAAAATTAATCCTCACCCCTTCGAGTAAGAAATCATATTATAAAACTCATAACATTTGCAAGAATGACAGGATGATGAAAACAAAAGAACACATTCCAGATCAAAATTAACATTTATGAAGCTATTGTGGTGTTTAGTCTTGTTTATGGAAAGGACACCTACCATCACCACCTTCAATTATGAGACAAATTCTATCAGCGTCTCCTAGTACCGCGCTTCACACCAGATGGTAGAGCATAGTTTCCCACAGTGAGATCTCAGAATTCTAGCAATCTTGAGAAGTTAAAACCATTCTACATAAAAGTCAACTCCTTAGGGCAGGAAGAGAGTTGAGCACATGGCAGGCAGATGAAACCCTATGAGGGTCCCCTGTAGCACAGCCTGAAGCAATGTAACATCACAGTAGATAGCTGCAAAACACCTGCAGCTGAATGGGTATTCTGGACAGCAATCAGGGATGGCTGAGCTCATTTAAAGCTTAGCTTTTGTCATATCCTGGAGATAAACTGGCAGCAGCAGATGCACGAGCAACCTCTTGTTGAAAAATAGCAGCCACAAGAGAAAACTGTGCACATTGATGATTGTAATAATTTCACAGAGCATTGCTACATAGTACTTTGATGTATATTTGTCCGATCCTCATCACAATTTTGCAAGAAATGTAGGGTGCCCTCTATTAAACCAGTTTTCATGATAAGGAAATTGATGGATAGAGAGGTAAGAGACATGCTGAATATCATATAGTTAGAAAAGGGTGTTCTAGCAGAAGCAGATGTGGATTTTTAGAGATCTGAAGCTTGTACAAATTTTGGACTTTTTAAACAAAAATAATATAGTGCCAAAAGACATAATCAGGGGTGTTGAAGGAAGCTGTGTCACTGAAGAGCCTAAAAATCTGAACTTTATTAGATTCAGGGTATGTCCACCTCTAAATGTTTGATTTTAAAATTGGTGGCTTTTCCAAATTCAGAGAAGTTTCAGTGTCAGACCTTAAACTGTGAGTGAGATTTTCGTGTTTTATTTTGTTTGAAGAAAAACACTCTTTCTCTTATGCCATGCTGGTCTTTTTATTAGACAATTTAGCAAATTGGCATGATTCATATATTAGTAGATAGGAAAGTATAGGATCCTAGAAACCATTATATTATAATTCTACTGAGTCTCTCCTAACCAAAGAATGTGCTCATAGTAAGAGAGGGGAGGAATAAAACTGGCAAGAGGGAAACGGATACTGACAAGTAAAAAAAGAAGCAGATTTTGTGGACAGTCTGTTTCAGAGGCTCAGTTTTGATCTAGTATGTCCCTCTCTCCTCCATAAGAAAGAGGACAATCCTTTCACTAACATCCAGTAAATCCTTAGGTTATTCCACCTCCTTAACAATAATTGATTTTGAAAGTGATATTTGACGCCTCTCCTTTGTCAATGAGATATGAGCAGAAGGTTGAGATGGCTTTTATTTCCTCACTCCATCCCTTGGCCTTGTTTCTACACCTGAGACCTAGCTCTCATCTTTCAACCACAAGGGGGAAGCAAACAGAAAAGGTGAATATTGGAAAATGGAATGATGAAAGAACTTGGATCCTTAAGGACATTGTTGATCTGGACAATTCCTTGAATGGACAATTCCTTGAGCTTGCATACCTGAGGGCTTTTTATTTTGTGAGATATTACTTCTTTATTGATTAATCCAATTGAGTAAGGAATGTTGTTAATTTGGCCTGGAGGGCTTTTCCTGATACACATATCTAAAGGAATAGACCCAAGTTTCCAAGCTGCATAGAAGCAGCTGGAAATCTAAGAGAGGAATGATAAAAAGAGAGGTTGTTTTTCGTGTTATCTTAGGTGCCAACAAGTTCATTCTGACTCATAGTGACCTTATGTGCAACAGAATGAAACACTACTTAACACTGTGCTGTGTATATGATCTTTTTATGTTTGAGTTCATTGTTGCAGTTACTAGATTTCTTTTCATTTTGAGTCATGCCACATCAGCTAAAAGAAGTCCTAAAGTCTTTACTCCATTGCTGTCATTAAAGTCTACTCTACTTTGAAGAAGCAACTCTTTTCTAGTCATTTCTTGAGTACCTTCCAACTGGAGGGGTGTACTTTCCGGTACTCTATTTGACAGTGATTATCGGCTGTTCATAAGGTTTTCAATGGCTAATTGTTTCAGGGGTAGGCTGCTGGGTCATTCTTCCTAGTCTGTCCTAATCTGGAAGCTTAGCTGAAACCTGTCCACCATGGGTGGCCCTCCTGGTATCTGAAATATTGATGGCATAGCTTTCAGCATCACAGCAACACACAAGCCCTCACAGGATAACAAGCTGACAGACATGTAGGGGAAAAACAAAGGTGAAAGGGTGGTATATTGTCTAAGACCCGAATGCTTTGGTGAGTTTTAGTGTCCTGACACCAGATAAAATAAGAACAACAAAACATGAAAAATATGTTGTCAGACATGGGGAGATATTTCCAGTTTATCTTTTAGAGGTCAAATAATCCACTTAATTTTTGTTAAGTTTCATGGAATGTGGCTAGGACTTCATGGGAGTAAAAATTTAATTTGTTATAAAAATGATAAGACAAAAGTTGGGGATTTGCATGAATCATCTGTACGGATCTTGAGCTAGCCTGAGACTATGTTAGAATCTGTGAAGTTGTGGGAAGGATATATATGATTGGGCTATCCAAATTCTGATTCACAAAGATTTTGTCTGAAAGTGATGAGATAGTAAAGCAACCTGTCAGGATGAATGGCTTTGGCATATTTTGAAGGTTGGATGTTTCTATAGGGTATATAATCAATGAACTAAAAGTTGCAGTGAGTCAAAAAAGAAATAGCAGCACACTTTCTGCTTTGATTTTCATCTAAAATCTCCCCCAAAGTTCATGTGTTTGAGACTTGGTCCCCAGGAGCTGGTGCTGCAATGAGATGCTGCAGAACTTTGGGAAGTGGAACCTAGCTGTGGAAAATAGGTCGCTGGATATGCGCCTTTAAAAGATTTTACCTGAGCCCCAGTTTCTGGTTTCTCTCTGTTCCTTATTCTCCCTAATGTGAACAGCTCTCTCCACTGGATTCTTCTGCTCCTTCCTCAGTCATGTCATCCTTTATTTGTATTGTAAGTATTTTGCCACAGCGAAACACAAGCTAACACGCCTTCCTGTTGTTATTGTTAGGTGCCATCCAATTGAGTCCAACTCATTCCAGCCCTACGTAAAACAGAACAAAACACTCCTCTACATTGTGCCAAGCACATGATATGTTTTTAAGCTTATTGTTGCAGCTACTGTGTCTTCCTTTCTTTTGTTGACCCACCAATCTCCTAAACAGGATGTTCTTCTCCAGGGAATAATCTCTCCTGACAAAGTGTCCAAATATGTAAGATGCAGTCTAGCCATCCTTGCTTGCAAGGAGCACACAGGTTGTACTTCTAAGATGGATCTATTGGTTCTTTTGGCAGTCTATGATATATTCAATATTAGTCTCCAGCACCATAATTCAAAAGCAACAATTCTTCTCTTGTCAACCTTATTCACTTTCTAGCTTTCATACCCATATGATGTGACTTGAAATACCATGGCATGAGTTAGATGTATTTGTCTTCAATGTTGTGTCTTTAAAGCACTTTCAAGATGTTTTTTGCAACAACTTTCCCCAATGCAATGTGTCTTTTGATTTCTTGACTGCTTCTTCTGTGGATGTTGATTATAGAACCAACTAAAGCAAAATCTTAGACAACCACAAACTTTTCTCAATTTATCTTGAAGTTGCTTACTGATCTAGTTGTAAGGATTTTTTGTTTTCTTTATGTTGAGGTGCAATTCATACTGAAGTTGTATTCTTTGATCTTCGTCACTTAATATTTCAAATATTTTTCAGTTTCAGCAAGCCATGGTGTGTCATCTGTATAACATAGATTGTTAATGAAGCTTTTGCCAATCCTAGTGCCACATTCTTCTTCATAAAGTCCAGTGTCTCAGATTATTTGTTCAGCATAGAGATTGAAGAGGTATAATGAAAGGATACAGCACCAACACACAACTTTCCCGACTTTCATCCAGGCAGTATTTCCTTGTTCTGTTCCAAAGACTGCCTCCTTGTCTATGTACAGATTCCTCATGAGTACAATTAAGTGTTCTGGTATTCTCATTCTTTGTAATGTTATACATAAATTTTTTTGTGATCCATTCAAATGCCTTTGAAGAGTCAATAAAACAGATGTCTTTTTGGTATTCTCTGCTTCCATCCAATATCCACCTGACATCAGCAACAATGTCCTTGGTTCTTCACCCTCTTCTGAATCCAGCATGATTTTTCAGCAGTTCCCTGTCAATATGTGGGTGCAGTCACTTTTGAAGGATTGATAACAAAATTTTACATGCATGTATTATTAATGACAAAATTCAATAATTTTCATGTTCAGTTTATTCCCCTTTCTTGGTAATAGACACAAATATGGATCTGCTTCAGTCAGTTGGCCAGGTACCTGTTTTTCAAATCTTTTATCATAAATAAGTGAGCATCTCCAGTGCTGCATCTAGTTGTTGAAACATCTTAATTGGTACTCAGTCAATTCCTGGAGCCTTGTGTTTTGCTACTGCCTTCAAGGCAAATTTCACTTCTTTCTTCAGTTCCATTGGTTCCTGAGCATATGCAACCTGTTGAAATTGTTGATCATCTACCATTTCTTTTGTATAATGACTCTGTGTATTCCTTCCATCTTCTTTTGATGTTTCCTGTGTCGTTTAATATCTTCTCTATAAAATCCTTCACTGTTGATAATTGAGGCTTGAATTTTTTCTTCAATTCTTTAAATTTGAGAAAAACAGAGGGTGTTTTTCCATTTTGGTTTTCTATCACCAGCTTTTTAATTTTTTTATTATTTTTATTTTTATTTATTTATTTATTTATTTATTTATTTATTTATTTATTGCGGTATTGAGGGTTGAATCCAGGACCTCGCACTTGTATGCTTTGCAACTGCTGTACCACTGAGCTGCACCCCCAGCACATTTTCTTACCTTTGGAGACAGGGTCTTGCTAAATTATGCAGACTGCCTCTGATCTTGAACTTCCAATCCTTCTGCCTCTGCCTTCTCAGTATCTGAGATTACAGTCATGCACCACTACACCTGGCTATCTCCAGCTATTTACACACATCATTATAATATTTTATTTTTATCTTTTTAAGTTACTCTTTGAAATTTTGTGTTTAGTTCTTTAATTCCATCATGTCTCCCTTTTAGTGTAGCTGCTCAATGTTGAAGGGCAAGTTTCAGGGTTTCTTTTGACATGTAATTTGATCTTTTCTTTTTTCCTGTCTTTTTAATCAACTTTTGTTTTCCTAATGAATGATGTATTTGGTGTCAAGCTACAACTTGTCTGGCATTCAATCATTAGTGTCTAATGCATCAAATCTGTTCTAGAGATGGTTTTTGAACTCAGTTGGGATATATTCAAGGTCATACCTTGGGTCTTGTACATGTGTTCTAATTTTCCTCAGTTTTAGATTGAACCTGTTTATGAACAGTTGATGATTTGATCCAAAATTACCACCGCTTTTTGTGCTGACTTTCAATATTGAGGTTTTCCATTGTCTCTTTCCATAAATGTAGTCAACTTGGTATTTGCATATTCCACCTGGTGAATTCCATGTGTACAGTTGCCATCTATTCTTGAGAGAAAATATATTTTCCATGAAAAAATAATTGGCCTGACAATGTTCTATCATATGATCTCCAGGATTATTTCTGTCCTAGCATTGGAAATCTGAGGGAGACTCCTAGAATTTTATCAGGTTAACCACATTTCATTTTAGACAAAAGGGTATAAAGAGTGTGGAAGAGACTGAAGAAAAAGGGCAGATCATGCCTAATTGTTCAAAGGATATAGTAAAAATGGAAGGTAGGGAATTTCTGAGATCTATTGAGATCTATTGTTTATGTTTTAAAGATGTGGATTATTTTATTGGTGTGTGAAATATGATTTATGCTGTTCAAAATGTCAGTCACAAATCATTACTGAATTAATTCACTACTTCTTTATTCCAAGGTGTTGAGAGATTATGGAAAAGTCCTCATTCTTACTCATTAAAAGATTGTTTCATACTTGAACCCTAATATCATTTGTAAATTTGAGCCAAAAACTGAAGTCATGTTCAAATTAATGCTCTTGAAATATGAATGCTATTATCAATATCAATATCTTAGTTTTAATTTTTCCTTATTTTATCATTCAGAGTGATAATATTACTGTTATTTATTCTGTTCCCTTGAGACAAAAAAACAGTGATGACTTGTTTAGTTCTGTGTGGTCTATTTCTCTGGATTTGTCAAGATCTGTCAACACTTATTAGAAATTGATTTCAGCACTTTATTCAGACTTGCTAAGAAGGGTTTATTATTTTGGATGACAATGGTGATCTTTCATATCTTAGTATTTGGCCCAGCTCACCTTGGATTAGTATCCATTCATAATTCTGTCTTTCTGAGTTATGGAGGCATTCACCTGCTCTCCTGAATAGAACAACTAGTGTGGCATTATTAAAATTTTATAATAAGCAATCTTGTCTGAATCTTACCATGATACATTTATAGAGTTATGATGCTATAGAGTACCTTAGAGATATCATTGTTCTGGTTCCTCAATTAATTTGACATCATATAAATTTAGAATTAAATTTTTCTATGATATTTTTCCAATTTGAATAAGGAACATTAATATTTTGTAACTGTAAAACCAAAGGTGCTAGGCACTTCAATTGCTTTTTCTTTTTTCCTTTTAACACAATAATGAAACACCTCTAAGATATGGTAAATTATTGATAATTTGTTATTACTTCAAATTGTAATAGTGATAGGTCTGTCTTCAGAGAAAATGAATATATTAAATGCTTTTTATAAAATGAGGAAGTAAAATATGATCCAAAGCAGGGAATTTTTATATCAGAAAATTATTTGGCAATATTGGATATTCTAGTTTGTCAGCATGACCTTTTGAATTCTAATTCTTTACCTTGTTCTAGAATCAGTATGCATAAGTCTATTAGTTGACAACACATCCTTGATAGTTTGTTTTAAATGAGATTGTTTTACTTCTAAGAATGTGAGTCAGGAGATACCAAAATAACCCCCATCTTCGTGAAAGTAATTATGGTAATTATGTACCTTGGATGAACTCATTCTCTTTGCTAAATCAGTGTCATCTTGCTTCCAAAAATCAGTATGGGCTTATAAAAATTCGGACTTCAACTAAATAAATAGCAGTTGGATTTGACTATATTAAATGCTGCTTTTTAATTCCTAAATCACCTAAAGGTTATAACATTAAGAGCTTTCATATTACAATGATCTTAAAATACTGGCCTATGTCTGCGTAATTCCTAATTAAATTGTATCAGTGCTTGGCACATAGTAGGCTTCAATGCATATTCATGGGAAAATATTCCATTATTATATTATAATTCCAATATTTGCTCAGCGCCAAATATTAGAAAAATATAAAAATGATAAAGGCCATTTTAGTTTTTGTGGATTGAATATTTAATGGGGACAAACAAACATATCTGATAATAGTTGCAGTATAATGTGATAAATGTTGTA